>RJWJ010011857.1:0-43356 GCA_004363605.1 Indri indri | reverse complement strand
GACTGCAGAGGAGGAGAGGTGGTAATTTAATTGATAGGGAGATAGTCTTGATCATACGAGCTGCATTCTGGGCATTTAACCTGATTTTGGCATTGTGGAACGTTGGGCATGTCACACATTTTTTATTTTCTGCTAGAATGCTGGTAGATTAATTACTAGGGGAAGAAGATGCAAAATATAAGAGGATATCTTAGGGTTTCCTCCATGTGACCATCTTTGGGAAAATCTGAATTCAGCCCCTGTGTACAGAGCAGGTTTTTAAAAAATAACACTCTTGAGTTAGTCAAGGAACAGAGAGAAAAAGCAACAACTAAAACTACAGTGCTGGAGTATGGGATGATAGTACCATAATCAGAGTCTCAGTGACTCACTTTATTTCAAAGTGAGAGGACTGTTGAATGCTTTTAATTGCTTGATATTTCTAAAATTATAATAAATGTTAGTCTGTTTTCTGTCTGGATCTTAAGCACCTACTGTAAACTCCGTTAGAAAAAGCATACAGTGGATGTTTTAATGCATGTAGTTTACCAAATTGAACCAAAAGATAATTCTTGTATCTAGCATTGTCAAGGTATTGAACTGAATGTTATGAGGAATACTAAGAGGTTCAAGACACAGTCTCTGCTTTCAGAGAGCATAAAACCTAATACTGGGATGAGTCTTAAACATGGGAAAAGTTAAATGACAATAAATGATCAAAGTAACAATTCAAGATAAAAATAGATGCCATCTTTCCTATTTTGTGTATCAGAAGTCTCCATCTCTGTAGACATAAGCAGAGCTTGAGCTTTCCTAAACTTAGATAAGGAATTTCACATTCCCTGTGAATCTCCACTACTCAAGGGTAGAGGATACATACTTAAAATGCTTATTGTCTCAGAATGCACAGGGTACATGCAACTCAAACCAACATTTTATTGACTTAATGACAGTTTTCAAATGCAGTTATCACCTCTATCTTCTCTGGCACTAAAATGAAATTAGAAAAGGAGTTAAGGAGGGAATTGGGAATAATCCATTGCTCCAAATCTAAAATGACACGGGTGAAACTAAATGATTTCTACTGTCACAGTCACTCTATATGTAATCAGCACCCACCCACAACTATCAAATGAAACCTGACCAATAAAACCAAACTTAAAATGGCACTAGAAGAGGAGTTCACGTGACCTGCACACTCCAGTTAGAGAGTTGTGCACATAGAATACACTTTTTTTTTTTTTTTTTTTTTTTTTTGAGACAGAGTGTCACTCTGTTGCCCGGGCTAGAGTGCCGTGGCATCAGCCTAGCTCACAGCAACCTCAAACTCCTGGGCTCAACCGATCCTTCTGCCTCAGCCTCCTGAGTAGCTGGGACTACAGGCATGAGCCACCATGCCCGGCTAATTTTTTCTATGTATTTTTAGTTGTCCAGCCAATTTCTTTCTATTTTTAATAGAGACGGGGTCTTGCTCTTTCTCAGGCTGTTCTCGAACTCCTGAGCTCAAGCAATCCTCCCACCTTGGCCTGCCAGAGTGCTAGGATTACAGGTGTGAGCCACCGTGCCCGGCCCAGAATACACTTTTGACTGTGCAGAGTCTTACAGATTCAGCCACTCTTACCCACACAAATCTTACCTAAATGTGCCTGGGCACCTCCAAGTGAAATATTCGTATATATATTCACAGAATGTAAACACTCAAAGATATGTCTTTTGTGTATGTACAACACAAACTGTTCACATGCAGAGATATACATAATGATTCATTTACATATTTGCACACAGGTAGACACATTCCAGAGAGTAGGTGGGAAATTAAGTAAAAGCCTTAAGGGTTTGGAAATACAAACTGGATTAAGTGAACAAGTAGGAGCAGATGAACACCAAAAAAGGGATCTGGAGGCTGGCGGAAGATTTCTGAGACTGAGTCTATAGACTGGGCCCTTCTGGTCTTCAGTCTTAGTCTCTGCAGTGCTGTGGTTTAGACCCAAACATACACATCCCTCTTCCAAATACTCATGATGTCCGTGTTACCTCTTGTGTGTGTACTTTTACCCAATCGTAGTGTAGCATTGGTACGTAATAAATAATAATAAGGCAATCATCCAACCTGTTAAAGGGGCAGTCTGCTGTCTGTTAGAAGGAATAGATCAAGAGACACTATGAGCTAGATAGCCTCAGATTTCTCCACAGACACTTCCTGCCTGCAGATTGTCTTACTACAGTTGATGTGCAAATTCTTATCATGTACAAATCAGTGATCGCAAACCGAAAACAGAAGCCAGAGATGTCAGGCCCCCTGGAAACTCACGGAGGGGAGTGCCTCAGTAGTCGCCCTTGGAGGAGACACTGAGATGGAGCAGACTTCCTCGCCGCCTCCAGCTGGTAGAGCACAATGCCGCAAGCGACGTACGCTTTCTCTTTCAGATGGAAGCATCAGACCTTTTTATTGACAGTGAGAAGTCTACATACCCAGCGTACTTTCAGGGAAAAGAAAAAGACGTTAGGTACAGCCTCCCACATACCAAGAAACTAATCTCTCTCAGAATCAGAAACACGTAGTAGACATGTGATATCAAACCTGTTCCTCGAAATAGATACTCAAATGTATTCACTTTGGCAGAGTGGCTCTCCCCTGGCATTCTTATAAAGTTATTGAAACCCAATCTTCAGCCAGGGAAAGAGGATGACATTTGACAGTAAGTTTTAAAAAAAGGAAAAATAAAAATGTCTCCATGTCCAAAGTGGGGTCGTACATGAGCAGTTTCTACAGCAAGTGTCAGTGTAGATTTATGTGACTGAGACAAGTCCTTTGTAACGTATCTTGCTCTTTTAATTGCTCTTCTGTTCAGTTTACCAGTGATTTTAAAAATCTCGTTTATCTTCAGAACACACAGATATCTGTCCTTCGGAATGATCCAAAACCTCTCCCACAACAGCCCCCAGCTCCAGCGAACCAGGACCAGAACTCTTCCCAGAACACCAGACTGCAGCCAACTCCACCCATTCCGGCACCAGCACCCAAGCCTGCCGCACCCCCACGTCCCCTGGACCGGGATAGTCCTGGGGTAGAAAACAAACTGATTCCTTCTGTAGGTAGTCCTGCCAGCTCCACTCCACTGCCCCAAGATGGTACCGGGCCAAACTCGACACCCAACAATCGAGCAGTGACCCCAGTCTCCCAGGGGAGCACTAGCTCTTCAGCAGATCCCAAAGCCCCTCCTCCTCCACCAGTGTCCAGTGGTGAGCCCCCTGCGCTGGGAGAGAACCCCGATGGCCTATCTCAGGAGCAGCTGGAGCACCGAGAGCGCTCCTTACAAACTCTTAGAGATATCCAGCGTATGCTTTTCCCTGATGAGAAAGAATTCACAGGAGCACAAAGTGGGGGACCCCAGCAGAATACTGGGGTATTAGATGGGCCTCAGAAAAAGCCAGAAGGGCCAATACAGGCCATGATGGCTCAATCCCAAAGCCTAGGTAAGGGACCTGGGCCCCGGACAGATGTGGGAGCTCCATTTGGCCCTCAAGGACATAGAGATGTGCCCTTTGCTCCAGATGAAATGGTTCCACCTTCTATGAACTCCCAGTCTGGGCCCATAGGACCCGACCACCTGGACCATATGACTCCTGAGCAGATAGCATGGCTGAAACTGCAGCAGGAGTTTTATGAAGAGAAGAGGAGGAAGCAGGAACAAGTGGTGGTCCAGCAGTGCTCCCTCCAGGATATGATGGTCCATCAGCACGGGCCTCGGGGAGTGGTCCGAGGGCCTCCCCCTCCATACCAGATGACCCCTAGTGAAGGCTGGGCACCTGGGGGCACAGAGCCATTTTCTGATGGTATCAACATGCCACATTCTCTGCCTCCGAGGGGCATGGCTCCCCACCCCAACATGCCAGGGAGCCAGATGCGCCTCCCTGGATTTGCAGGAATGATTAACTCTGAAATGGAGGGGCCAAATGTGCCCAATCCAGCATCTAGAGCAGGTCTTTCTGGAGTCAGTTGGCCAGATGATGTGCCAAAAATCCCAGATGGTCGGAATTTTCCTCCTGGCCAGGGTGTCTTCAGTGGTCCTGGCCGAGGGGAACGCTTCCCAAACCCCCAAGGACTGTCTGAAGAGATGTTTCAACAGCAGCTGGCAGAGAAACAGCTCGGTCTGCCCCCAGGGATGAGCATGGAAGGCATCAGGCCCAGCATGGAGATGAATAGGATGATCCCGGGCGCCCAACGCCACATGGAGCCTGGGAATAACCCCATTTTCCCTCGAATACCCGTTGAGGGCCCTCTGAGTCCTTCTAGGGGTGACTTTCCAAAAGGAATGCCTCCACAGATAGGCCCTGCTCGGGAACTTGAGTTTGGGATGGTTCCTAGTGGGATGAAGGGAGATGTCAACCTAAATGTCAGCATGGGATCCAACTCTCAGATGATACCTCAGAAGATGAGAGAGGCTGGGGTGGGCCCTGAGGAGATGATGAAATTGCGCCCAGGTGGCTCAGATGTGCTGCCTGCTCAGCAGAAGATGGTGCCCCTGCCATTCGGTGAGCACCCTCAGCAGGAGTACGGTGTGGGCCCTCGGCCCTTCCTTCCCATGTCTCAGGGTCCAGGCAGCAGCAGTGGCTTGCGGAATCTCAGAGAACCAATTGGGCCCGACCAAAGGACTAACAACCGGCTCAGTCATATGCCACCACTACCTCTCAACCCTTCCAGCAACCCCAGCAGCCTCAACACAGCTCCTCCCGTTCAGCGTGGCCTGGGGCGGAAGCCCTTGGATATATCTGTGGCAGGCGGCCAGGTGCATTCCCCAGGCATTAACCCTCTGAAATCTCCCACGATGCACCAAGTCCAGTCCCCAATGCTGGGCTCGCCCTCGGGGAACCTCAAGTCCCCCCAGACTCCATCGCAGCTGGCAGGCATGCTGGCGGGCCCAGCTGCTGCTGCTTCCATTAAGTCCTCCCCTGTCTTGGGGTCTGCTGCTGCTTCACCTGTCCACCTCAAGTCTCCATCACTTCCTGCCCCATCACCTGGATGGACCTCTTCTCCAAAACCTCCCCTTCAGAGTCCTGGGATCCCTCCAAACCATAAAGCACCCCTCACCATGGCCTCCCCAGCCTTGCTGGGAAGCGTAGAGTCAGGTCAGTATGCTTGCATCCTCACGGTTGCACCTTGTAACTGGAGATGGCTAGAACAGGTTACTTTAAGAAAGTAAGTTACTTTAAGAAAACTGGTGTCTTGATTACACAACCAGAGGAGGTCGCCTTTGCCGAGATGGACGTATTCGCGCCATGGTGCGTAATCAGTACTTTTGTGGGATTATGCAAAAGTCTAATCCTGGCAAAAAATATGTATGTCAGATGTACTGTTGAAAGGAAGAGGGGAAATGGGAAATATGTGTCGGTTCACAGAGTAATTCACATTTGCACAGTGAACACATGCCGGTGAAATAAAATGTCTTAACAGTGGATGAATGTGGCTTCTTTAAATACTGGATCCACCCACTTCAAGGGGCTGCCCTCAGGTCAAGAGATTCTGAGTATAATCCTAAGCAGAGGAGGGAGACTGCTGTTAAGACTTGCGTGGTTCTCATAAATACGTGTTGACCACGGAAACAATTACCAAAGCCTTCTCCTTGGTAGACTGCTGTTCTCAAAGATCAGCTACAATTTATTAGTATTTTCTTCCTAGGAGAGGCTCTTGCTGATGATGGTGGTTTTGTGAGTGGGACCAGAGGTGGTCAGTGGAAGTAGCGCCGAGGTGTAAATACTAGGTTGGTGTCGTCTCCACTTGAGACAGACCAGAATCAAAGTAGGATAGGAGATTTATCCTACCATGCTAAAGTGTCTCTCTCTGTGGGATAGCAGTTCACTAAAGCAATACAGTAGAACTCAGACCTTTTTAGTTCAGGCATCTTGGTTGTGGAAGTTAAGTAAGAATGTGTATAGGGTGATGTGGTTAGTACCTGGGATTGGATCACTAGTCTGGCTTCATGCACACTAATACCTGAGTCGAATTCTAAATTGCAATTGGCAAGGGAAAGAGATCCACTTATTTCACGTTCTATTCAGTGAAATCGTTGTCTGTAAACCATATTTTCCCCAAGCTTGAACTAATATTTCTAACATTCCTGGTGTGTTTGTCTTCGCATCTGCTGACCCGTCACCTCCATATCACGCCACACTCCCCCCTGCACACACACACAGCTTGACTAGAAGATTGACGATTTGTGTCTTGGGTCTAATAACACTGTCCTGTTCATCTGTCTCATTGCTGGCCTTGCTAGTTCATAATCATAGGGCCCAGTGGCCTTCAAAAGGAATCTAATTCCCTGCCCATTTTTGTTCTCTTTTGCTTTCTTCTCTTAGGTGGCCCCGCGCCTCCTACAGCCAGCCAGCCTGCCTCTGTGAATATCCCTGGAAGTCTTCCCTCTAGCACACCTTACACCATGCCTCCAGAGCCAACCCTTTCCCAGAACCCGCTCTCTATTATGATGTCTCGAATGTCCAAGTTTGCAATGCCCAGTTCTACCCCGTTATACCACGATGCCATCAAGACTGTGGCCAGCTCAGATGATGACTCCCCTCCAGCTCGTTCTCCCAACTTGCCATCAATGAATAATATGCCAGGTAAGAAACCAGAAAAAGAGGCCATGGAGCTAGTGCTAGACAAAAGAAACCTCTGGAAGTGTTTTCTTTATGGCTGGAGGCCTGAATAGGGGGAGGTTCAACAAGTTGAAAAAATGTACCATGTAAATTAGTTTCCGTAGAATTAAAGTGTGTTGACCAGAGGAAGATAACAATTTTCAATTAGCTTGAGTCAGTATTTGTAAGAAAACAGGTTTCCTTGTAGTTGTGATGCTTCTATGTACATGGATGGGTTTTGCAAATTTGTTTTTTATTTTGTTTTGTTTTTTCTCTTTTGGTCCTCCTGTAGCAATACTGAAAGCAGTTTCTTTTTAACATGCTGATGGGAATGCCCTTAGTTCTCAAATATTTTCCTGGAAGGGCAGCCTCAAACCACAAGCAGCCACAGGGTTTCAGACAGTGGAAAGCCCCCATTTCCTAGAGAAGCCCTTTCTTTAGGACTAGGGAGATTCATTCTATACACCTTCATTCCTGTACCCAGCCCACCCGGCCCCTGCCAACCTCGCTAACAGGAAATGATCTGGGATGGTGAGGGAGATCAGCAAAGAGACCAGGACTTTTCAGCCATGGGTTTCAGATTGTTTCCAATTCTGTTCTGATTGTTAGAACTGCTAACAATTGTGTATCAGCAATCCTACTTAACCCGGTTAGGGCATGGTTTGTGGACAGCATAAGCACCATCCCTACCATACTCAGCGGTAATTCCACAGAAAGGCCAAATATTTCAACGTCCCAGAGACTGTAGTAGAATGTATGCGCTTTTGTTTTCCATTGTTATTGTTTCTTTAATAGTTCGTGTAACCTAGAGTTTTAAATGCTTTCTCTATAAGGCAATACAAAATAATGCCAATTGAAAAAAGGCCTGTTTGGGTTTTGTTATTATTTCTGTTAATTAGAATTGTAGAACTGATTAATCCTTTTTCTCCAAAAGGGCCATACTTCAGCCATGCAGGCAAATTGTTTTCTTCTGTATTAAATATCTCCAATAAAGAAGACTATACTCATTTGTGTATTAATTTATAACTTTTCACACAGGAGAATTTTCTCCTTGCTATCATCTACACCCTCCTTTATCATACAGGATAAGACTCAATAATATATTGTCTTGTATAGCTGTTGGTTTGTATGTCCCCAGATGTATTATAATCTTATTATGGGTAGGGATTGTATATTATATGTTTTCCCAGCATAGTACTATGCATATTAGATGCACAATAATTTTTTTCTTAATTTGATTTATTATAGTTTTTCTGAGTTGCTTTTGGTTAAGTTGATTCCTTTGATATCTTTATTTTTCTAGGAATGGGCATTAATACACAGAATCCTCGAATTTCAGGTCCAAACCCCGTGGTTCCGATGCCAACCCTCAGCCCAATGGGAATGACCCAGCCACTTTCTCACTCCAATCAGATGCCCTCTCCGAATGCCATGGGACCCAACATACCTCCTCATGGGGTCCCAATGGGGCCTGGCTTGATGTCACACAATCCTATCATGGGGCATGGGTCCCAGGAACCACCAATGGTACCTCAAGGACGGATGGGCTTCCCCCAAGGCTTCCCTCCAGTACAGTCTCCCCCACAGCAGGTTCCATTCCCTCACAATGGCCCCAGCGGGGGGCAGGGCAGCTTCCCAGGAGGGATGGGTTTCCCAGGGGAAGGTCCCCTTGGCCGCGCCAGCAACCTGCCCCAAAGTTCAGCAGATGCAGCACTTTGCAAGCCTGGAGGCCCCGGGGGTCCTGACTCCTTCACTGTCCTGGGGAACAGCATGCCTTCGGTGTTTACAGACCCAGATCTGCAGGAGGTCATCCGACCTGGAGCCACCGGAATACCTGAGTTTGATCTGTCCCGCATTATTCCATCGGAGAAACCTAGCCAGACACTGCAATATTTCCCTCGAGGGGAAGTCCCAGGCCGGAAACAGCCCCAGGGTCCTGGACCTGGGTTTTCGCACATGCAGGGGATGATGAGCGAACAAGCCCCCAGAATGGGACTAGCATTACCTGGCATGGGAGGTCCAGGGCCAGTGGGAACTCCGGACATCCCTCTTGGTACAGCTCCATCTATGCCAGGCCACAACCCCATGAGACCACCAGCCTTTCTCCAGCAAGGCATGATGGGACCTCACCATCGGATGATGTCACCAGCACAATCTACAATGCCGGGCCAGCCCACCCTTATGAGCAATCCAGCTGCTGCTGTGGGCATGATTCCTGGCAAGGATCGGGGGCCTGCCGGGCTCTACACCCACCCTGGGCCTGTGGGCTCTCCAGGCATGATGATGTCCATGCAGGGCATGATGGGACCCCAACAGAACATCATGATCCCCCCACAGATGAGGCCCCGGGGCATGGCTGCTGACGTGGGCATGGGTGGATTTAGCCAAGGACCTGGCAACCCAGGAAACATGATGTTTTAAGCTGCTAAGATTGGATGTGCCGATCCTTGTCAAGATGAGATTCCAGGTCCTGTGAGCTGCTTTGAGGGAGTTCCAGGAGTACTTGCTATTGGTCATGCAATAGGAGAACAGAGACCCGAGGGCTGCTTTGGGGGAGGGGGGAGCTCGAGAATGTATGGATTTACCTGAAAACAAATAATTCATTTAATCAACAGGTGTGTTTTTTTTAAGATTTATTTTTTAAAAATTATTTTTGTGGACTTGGGTATCCCGTGATGGCACCTCCTTTTTGGGAATCTGTAGCCGTGCTTTGAGAATTGCCATCGGTCACGTGTTGCACCGTTCTCTGTATGTTTACGTCCTTTGGACTGGCTTCTCCCAGGATTCTTTTCTGTTTTTGTTTTTTTGATTTGGGCTTTATTTTTTTGTGTACTGTACTATATTGTAAAAGGGATTTTAGCAGAGACTTTAGTCTTTGGGGCAAGAGGAGAACAGGAATGCTGGGCTGTTTACTTTAGGTGGAGAATCCATCTTCAGACCTTTGGACTATTTTCTTTCAACTCCAGTGTATAGAAAAACCAAACTACGACCTCAGAGCAGAGTATTAATGAAAAGCACAAAAAAAGGAACTAAGTTCAGCGAGGGGTGGGGGGAGGGGGGAATTTTTCTTTTTAAAAATAACGAAGCTTAGGACATTGGTTTTTCAGTTCAAGTGCTCTTCAGCACTCTGTGTCTCTCCCAGTATACCCACCCACCGTCACATTTTTCTCTCGTTTTCTCTCTCCCGTTTTGCCCCGTCTCCTCCGTTTAGTGTGTTTCCTTCCCTTTGCCCCCCACTGGTGACCCTCTGCTTCCCTCCTCTCTTTTTCCCTTTGGCAGCTGCAATACACGGTGTTGGGGAAATAAATCTAGCGAAGCCTCGCCTTCCGTGCCGGGCGCCCTCCTGGCTCCGGGAGGGAAAGGTCTGTCCTTGGGATGCTCTCTGGTCTTTTTTCCCCTTAGTCTTTCTCTTCCCCAACGTACCCTTCCTTCCCTGCCCACCTTGTTTTCAGTTCTCCTTTTATTAGGAATCCCCAAGTGAATTTTATTAATGTGGGGGTGGAACAGATGCTAAAAGCTATCCAGGATTTTGTTTTTGTTTTAAATTTTGTGGTTCCTTCCCTTTCCTCCCCCTCCCATGCGTAAAACGTTCTGTGTAACCTCCATTAAATTTGGTACAAAACCACTCGCCAGAGCTGTGGTGTCAGAAAAATAAAATATATTGTTTCTTACAAAACTGAATTGCCTTTTTTGTGTATTTGGATTCCTGTTTGTTTAGTGTTGGGCATGCCGGCTGCGGTGTGACCCAGAAGTGTAGAATCTTTGTGTTGGGGTTGATCATCGGGTCATGGGTAGGGAGAGGGTACAAAAGTGCCTCCTCTAATAGAGCATACGCCTTGCTACTGAGGGAGAGCCACTCATGTAGGTTCATTCTGGACTGTTCCTTTCTCAGTCATGAAACCCTGGTTATAAGCAGAGGAGCAACCCTGGTCCCATTGCTGAACTTTACCTCTAGGGCAATTAATGGTTTTTATAGGCATTTTTGTGAGGGCCAATTTAATGCTATAAAGTAATTAAGAAAGCCAAAGTTATGTTTTTAGTTATTTAAGCTAAGAGATGTCCCTGGTATTGTTAAGGTAAAATGTTATTACTATGCCTGCAAGTCACAGGTTGCACAGTCCGTGGGTTTCTGTGGTCCCCACCCAGGTGCTGCCTCCGGCCCTCACCGCTGGCCCCCATCCCCTCTGCCAGCCCTGCCCAGGCTGTGAGCAGCTCACGTCCCACCCCACACGCCTTCAGCGCATCGGTGTGTATTCTGCAAGGTATGTGTCTGAGAGCTCGCTGTTGTCTTTCTGTGCAGTTAATTTCATGCTGGCGTGTGTATTGCTTTGCGTTGTAGGCGTTTTTAGCTCAGTGGGCATCTGTGTGCGTGTTCGTTCTTAGGTGAGAGAATCTAAGCAAGGAGCAGCAGGTGCAGAGTCATCTGCAGACAAACTCATACAAATTGGGCTCTGCCAGTGTTTCACAGTCTGAGATTGTCTCTCCGACGACTGTTTTTGAGAGCCGTTTTCTCTTCCACCTCCTGCAGCCCTGACTTCTCGGTAACACAAGTACCCCAGACACCAAAAAAAAAAACGGGGAGATGAACATTTGAGTCCCTACTCTACCGGTCACCTCCATGTACCTCCTTGTGCTGAGTTTTAAGAGGCCCTGTGAAGTAGGTGGTGATCATATCATTTGCAGGTGAGAAAACTGACTTAAAGAATTCTGGCTCAATCCAATCTGTTCTGTTGATGCTGAATGGTGAAAATTTTATGTTGTAGAGAAATTAGGATAGTAAGCGAAGATTTTGTTTCACGAATTTAGCCATGTGTAGAAGAGAACAGGGCAACCGCCAAACGTGGGGAGCACGAGATGAGGACTTGAAGAAAGTTTGGCACCTGGCATTTGTCCACTGGTGTGGCTTCTTGGGCATCTCCCGTCCTTGCCGCACCTGATAGTGTTGCAGTCACTAACGGTGTGTGGCCCGGTTGCTGCTTTCCCGGGCAGGGAGTCAAGGCAAGAAAGGAACGCAGAGCAGGTACCCATTTAGAGAGCCGGTTAGAGACGGGATATCCTTGCCGAGGCAGCCAGGGCTGCTGGGGGACGCTGGGCTGGAGCATTCCTTGCCCGCGGCCCCCTGCTGGAGACCTCGCGGCAGTGCAAAGCAACTTTCCCGCTTGGCGTTTTTTAAAGACCCCATAATAAATCTTCATTTTACCATATCGGCATATGCCAATATTTCATCACAATGATCTCTGATATACCAAGTTTATTTAGGGTTTAAATATAACAATTTTCAATTTACTAAGATTGTTACCAAAAATAATCACATTTTGAGAGACTGGATGTTATCAAATGGAGAACTAAGGATGCAAGATTTTTTAAAAAATCAGTGAAAGAGTGATAAATGTGTTTCACATTAACATAATCCTGCAAAAGCCCAGCCAGTCTTCTCTTCCTCCTCTCCCAAATTTTGGGATTGAATGAAGGAAATGCAATAATGATTTGTTCACTTCGGGGGTAAGTAGTGGAGTGTGAGTTGTAACATTATTTCTTAAGGACTAATGAGGAGTATGTGGCATTTTTCCCTAGAACAATGTAAAATAAAATAATATACTTTTTTAAAGATTCTGCACTTATGAATGAAAACAAACGTATAATGGTTAGGGATCTTATAAAAGGTGTGACATCAGAAAATACATTTTAAAACAATATTTTTACATATTTTAAAGCTACTCTTTAAAAAGTGGATCCGACATTTCTCCCAGCCTCCCTGCTCTCTTACACTTCTTGATATTGTAATCACGATGCAACTGCGGGATGTGCCACCTGTGCGGTTGGAAAGGACCCTGGCTTATCGTTTAATGCTCTGCTGTCGCTGCTTGAGATTCTTCGTTGTTGAATAGGGGGCCCCACATTTCCATTTTGCACTGCGTCCCACAAATTACTTAGCCCATCTTGTCTGTTGTGAACAGAGAAGTTGCAGCAGCTCCACAGTGATGCCGGGATCCTGGTCTCTATAGTTATTTTTTTATTTTGAGGGGTCTTGCTTTGTTGCCCAGGATAGAGTGCAGTGGCATGACCATAGCTCATTGCAACCTCACCCTCCTAGGCTCAAGCCATCCTTCTGCCTCAGTCTCCCAAGTAGCTAGACCTGCAGGGGCGCATCACTGTGCCTGGCTAATTTTTCTATTTGTGTGTGTGGGGTGGGCGGGGGGGCTCACTCTTGCTCAGGCTGGTCTCAAACTCCTGACCCCAAACAGTCCTCCCCCCTCGGCCTCCCAGAGTACTAGGATTACAGGCATGAGCCACTGTGCTGGCCTTTATGTTTATTCTTATTTCTCCTTAACCAGCAGCCGGGGGCACCCCAGACAGGGTGGTGTTGTGTTCCGTTTAAACTGTCTACACTTTAGTCATTCCCTTTTCTTTTTCTGAGTACTTTCAAAGTGCTGAAAGGAGAGAGATGTTGTATTTAACCCAAGGACTCATTTATTCAGCAAACATCTATAGAACACCTACTGTGTGTCAAGGACTGTGCAAAGGCCGGGATGAGGAAAAGGGTGTGTAAATCAGTTATTACAACACAATACCATGATTACTATAGTGAAGGTGCCGATGGGGTGCAACAGGCCAAAGAGGAAGGTTCAATGAAGCCTCAAAGGAAAGGTGAGTTTTGGAAGGTTCAAAGGAGGCATTTCCTGGAGGACGGTGGTGAGCCCACATGCAGAGGAAGAGGGAACAGCAAGGCCTGCCAATGGGATGGGCTCTTTAAGGTGGGGTCCAGGCAAGAAATGAGCCTAGAGAAAGGGCAGGTCCTGCGGAGCCCCATGTGGCCCTATAAGGAGTTTGAATTTCAAAGCTGTCAGCAAGGGAATCAGGTGATCGGATTGGCTCTTTAGGATTCCTAAGTTGGGCTGTGGAAGATAGGCTGGGGGTGGGGGAACCACAGGAAAATCACTTGCAAAATCTTGCTTATTCTACAAAATCCTTAAGCTCAGACTCATCTCTTTTGCTTTAAATAACATCAAATTGTATCATATTTCCCATGCTGTTTAGACGACTTGAGCCCCACTGCCACTTTCTTTTCTCTAACCCAGAACTGTGATTTTTTTCAAAGTCACAAACCCTTATATTTAAAAAGAAAGTCATGGAATCTTAATTTGGTGGTAATAATAACACATTTAAATAAACAGTTCACACAGCACAAAAACTAGTTTGTGGCCAAACATTTCATACTGGAGGGGGCTAAATAATAAAATAATGTTAAAAGGAAGGTATGCTATGAGGATGGTAATAAAAACTGTCTCTAGTTAACATAGCTTCTTCTCTGTGTTACTGCTAGACAGACATGGATGTTTTCTCTGCCTATATGTGACCACGCTTCAACCGGTAACTTTCTGGCTCAGTGCTTAATCATGCCTGGCAACCAGTACTCCTAAAGGGAAACAATGAGTGTGTGTATGATCATAGAAAGAGAAGACAGAAGGTTCAGAAATTATTTCCTCACACATATTTAAAGCATGGAAAAATTCAGTTATTTCACCAAATACAAGAGAACCAAGGCTTCCCTTGCAAAATATCCCCTCAGAGCCCCCAAGCAATTATATGGGGCCGTGGGGTTCCAAAGAAAGAGCAGGTTAAAGAAACCTAGCCCTAGGAAAGTGTAAGTCTTCGCTGGGGGTCAGAGAGGCCAGCTTGATGTGCTGATGTGTGGCTCTTAGAGCTTTGGTTTCTTATACCTTGCAACCCACATCTAGACCAGTAACCCCTTTTCATGAGGGCCTGAGGCAAAAGTCTCCCCAAAGCACTTAGGAAGCAGCCCTCTGCTTTCCTTTCTCCAGTGGCTGGAGGGGCAGAAACAGCTTACAAATCTCAGTGGTATCTAGTGTCCAATTAATCAGTGTTGAAGGTAAATTAAAAAGTTTTCAAACAAACTGTTTTCCTTTGCTACAGCCAAAGTCCTTTCTGTTAAAGACTCCTGGGAGCCTGTGTTTATTTCTCATCTTTACCAAGTTTCCAGGAGCTTTCATTTTCCTTATTTCCCACATAGAAACTCCACCCCCTGAGCTTCTTTCCCCGGAGGCTTCTGCCTGTCCCTATGCATCAATCCATGATCTAAGCACATGCTTCCAGCTGTGCTTTGAGGGCTCTGGCTGCCAGGTTCTCAGCGTCAAACACAGTCAGGGGCTGGGCCCAGCACCTTGCTAGAGACTGAGTCATTGCCACTGGGTTCAGTCAAAATGTATTTGGTTGCAAGGGATCGTGGATTACTATGATTTATTTTGTTCTCCAAACTGCAAAAGTTCTCCTCGGCTTTGGTAAAATTCTCTAGAGAGCTGTCTGTACCTGAGCTGTTAAAAAATTTTATACACACACGCATACAGATTTATTTATACAAGTGTATATGTACCTTTAATATACTGAAGTGTATAAATAATTAAATGCCAGTTATGAAATGTCAACACACTGCAATGAAGATTAGTTTGTTTTTGCCTTGTCAACGAAACTGGAGAATCCCTAGAATTTTCTTCATTTGTATTGTACTTGATGCCAGCAAGGCCTTTAAAATGCAATCATCATTATTTAAAAGTGTGATAATACCAGTGAGGAAATACAAGGATCACATCCATACAAAGGATGAACCGGGTGCATGCGGCCCAGGTAAGAAATTATGTGACCTTTTGCATTGTGTAACTGAATCCATGATGGTAACAAGGACCTTTGTAAGAAGTTATTATCATCACTTAAGCAATAAGCTTCTAGAATCTATTTTATACCCTGCCCTGTGCTGGGCACAATGGAGTATAATAGCTGTCCACAGGGAACCTACATCCAATTGGAGACATATACTAGGAATTACTGCAGAATAACACTATATTCTATTCTCAGCGTTCCCATATTCTATGTTTATGTTCTATATTGAAATAATTGCTAAATTGGACAATAAAGACCAAGGGCCATACCTAATGCATATTTAATAAGAGTGTGATCATAATTATCTTTTTTTTAGCAAGAAAGTATTTTTTAAATTAAGGTATGTGTTTTTTTAGACATAATGCTATTGTACACTTACTAGAGTACAGTATAGTATAAACATAACTATTTTTAAAATTTTTAAATTTTAATTGTTATGGATACATAATAGTTGTACATATTTATGGGGCACATGTGATGTTTTGATACAAGCATACAGTGTGCAATGATCAAATCAGAGCAATTTGGGTATCCATCACTTCAAGCATCTGTCATTTCTTTGTGTTAGGAACATTCCAATTCCATTCTTTTAGTTATTTTAAAATATACCCTTCCTGCATTATTAATCTCTCCTCTACCTTCAGATCATCCCCATCAGCATGCAAACATGTCCTAGGCTTGGTTCTAGGCCTTCTGCTTACTGTTCTAATTCATCCAGTACCAAACATTATACGCCATCTGTACACTGATAATTCTAGAAATTCTATCTCCCTTTCAGCCTATTCATATGAGTTCTAGACTCACAGATTCAACTGGCACCCCGACACTGCCTTTTGGATGTCTTGTAGGCACCTCAAACTTAGCATGTCTTAAACCGAACTTCAGAATTTCCCCCAAACCTAATCTCCATACCCCAGTTCCCAATCACAGTAAATGACAAATGTCCATCCACCTGGTTCTCATGTAAGACACCTGGGGTCATTCTTAATTCTTTATTCCTCACACAAAACCACCAGAAAATCCTTTTATGTCTATTTCCAAAACATAGCTTGAATCCATCCACTTTTCTCCATCACTCTAGTTCAAGTTACCATCTTTCGCCAGATCTATTACACTAGATTCTTCACCTCTGCTTCCACTCTTGCTCCCCTACAATTTGTTCTCCACAGTGTAAACAGTCATCTTAAAAAATACAAATCCTATACATCATTTTCTTCCTTAAGACGCGTTAGTGGCTTCATGACATAGCTAGCGTGAAATCTGGGATCTCCAGGCCCAGGTGCCTCCTCAGTTCCACCTCCTGCCCCCTTCCCTCACTGGCTGTGCTCCAGCCAAGCCATTCCAACTCCAGGATCTCCAACATGCCAAGCTCTGCTCTTGCCATGGGACCCTTGAGCACACTGGTCCTTGGCCTGGTGTACTCTTGACTCCAGCCCTTCCCGATGGCCGGCTCCTTCACATCCTTCAGGTCTCAGCTCGTCACCATCTCAACGAGGCCTTCTCTGATTACCATATCCAAATACCTACCCATCCCTAACACACATACCCTGTCATTTTGTATCACAACATCCTGTTTGTATCCCTGGTAGCAATTATTTATTCTGTCTTGCCCACTCTGTGAAGTGAAGCCCCTGCTAAATTTTCTTGCTCATCACTTGTTCGCCAGCATCAAGCATAGTGCCTCTAAACTATAAGGGATCAGTAAACATTTGTTAAATAAGTACAAGAAAAGAGGGATCATCATGAGATTGGGTGGCCAGGAAAGATTGGTTGCGGTGCGTGAGGTGGACCCTATAATAAAGCTGGGGCTGGGGAACACAAATG
Source organism: Indri indri (assembly GCA_004363605.1). NCBI lineage: Eukaryota > Metazoa > Chordata > Mammalia > Primates > Indriidae > Indri > Indri indri. Next base: position 26,244 of record RJWJ010011857.1, on the reverse strand, counting down.
AGGGACTGGAAGTGGGAATGAACAGATAAAGACAAACAGGCCAGATGGCATTGAAGGGAACACCTTAACCAAAAGCAGTTGTATGTATGAGTAACAAAATGTGAAACTGAAAAGGGAGGAAAGGAAGAACAGCTCCAAAAGCCAAGAAAAGGAAGTTCATCTTGATATGGGAAGTAATTGGGACCCACTCTTTGGTCTTGATCGGAGGACTTACATGATACGTATTTTATAAGATGAGTGCAGGGGCGAGCAGCATGGATTGGAGCAAGGTTCAGAGCAAAGGCTGGGGGAGCTGACCAGCAGCACGCACAGCATTCTGGGACAAGGAAGTGAGGCTCCTGGCAACGTGACGGAGAGTAAAGGGCAAAGCCAAGAGACCTGTGGAGGAAGAACCTCCAAGACATCATTAGATACTGGAGGAAGAGACGATAGGAGTCAAACATGGTGCCAAGATTTTGAGACTGAGAACCTGAGAGAAAGACAGAATCATGGTGCTGGAAAGGACTGACCTCTAGGCTCCCTGACAGTGGCCAGCATCTGCACTTGACCCATCCAAGAATGGGAGGCCATTCTATTGAACGTCATTTGTTCCGATATTTAGAAAATTCTGCCACACAATGAATCAGGCTTCTTTTAGCTATTTGCTTATTGGTCCCAATTCTACCCTTAGGAGCAAATACAGAGTAAGAGCAGGCCTTATTTCACATGCCAGCCCTTCACGTAGTTGAAAACAGTTAATATGTCCCTTCCAATTTTCTTTTTCCCAAGCTAAATCCCCTGTTCCATCAATCGAGACCAGTGAGATCTAGTTTTGAGTCCCCTAGCTCATAATTTTATTGGTTTTATCATAGTTTATACATACCTTGAAAGAAGCCCTCGCACTGCCTGGTCAGCACAGAGCACAGTGAGACTATTACTTCCTTTTATCTGAACGCAGTTTTACTAACAGACAAAAGTTTTCCTTTTTCGTTTCTACTGTGGATTTAAATTGGAATTTTAGGAAATAAAAACCTCAAGATCTTTTTCACACAAAAAAGTCATCATTTCTAATCATACTTTTTTTTTTGCTTATTTTTATATCGTATATTCAGAATTCTATAGTTATTCCTATTTAATTTCAGTATTGATTTTGATCTATTGTTCCAGAATCTTAAAGTCCTTAGAAACTTATTCCAACACTCTTTATAATTAGTTCTCTCTAATTTTTATATCAAAAGCAAAGCTGTTAAGATTTTCATCCAAGTAATGAAAGGGCTCAGAATAAAGTCCTGGAGCTAACAATTAGAAGTACTTTTTTTCACCTTTTTTAAAAAAAATTGTGGTAAAAAATATATAGCATAAAGTCTACCATTTTAGCCATTTTTAAGTGTACATTAATGTACGGAGCATTAAGTACATTCACATTGTTATACAACCATCATCACCGTCATCTCCAGAACTTTGCATCATGCAAAACTGACACTCTGTACCCATTAAGCAGTAACTACTTATTTCTCCCTTTCCCCAGACCCTGGCAACCACCTTTCTACTTTTTGTCTCCATGAATCTGACTATTCTAGGTACTTCATACAAGTGGAATCACACAATATTTGTCCATTTGTAACTGGCTCATTCACTTAGCATAATGTCCCTAAGTTTCATGTATGTTGTAGTATGTGTCAGAATTTCCTTCCTTTTTAGCGCTGAAAAATATTCCACTGTATGTGTAGGCCGCATTTTGTTTATCCATTCATCTGTCAGTAGACACTTGGGTTGCTTTCACCTTTTGGCTATTGTGCATAATGCTGCTATGAACATGATTATACAAACATCTGTTTGAGTCCCTGCTTTCACTTCTTTTAGGTATATACTTAGAAGTGGAATTGCTGGATCATGTGTAATTCTATGCTTAATTTTTTTGTTTTCCAAAGGGGCTGCACCATTTCACATTCTCATCAGGAATGTACAGGGTTCTAATTTCTCCACATCTTTGTCAATATTTGTTATTTTTGTTTGTTTTTTATAACAGTCATCCTAATGGGCATTAAGTAGCATCTCATTGTGGTTTGGGTTTGCATTTCCCTGATGACTAGTGATAGCATCTTTTCATGTGCTTATCATCCATTTGTATTTCTTCTTTGGAGAAACATCTATTCAAGTCCTTGGACCATTTTTTGATTGAGATTTGTTGTTGTCGCTGAGGCAACGGTCCCCAACTTTTTGGCACCAGGGACCGGTTTCATGGAAGACAATTCTTCCATGGACCAGGGTAGTGGCAGGAGTATCGTGGGTTGGGGGAGGGTGGTGCGGAGCTCAGGCAGTGATGTGAGGCCCATTTCCTAACAGGCCATGGATGGTATCAGGCCATGGCTCAGGGTTGGGGACTGCAGTGCATAGCGATCCTTATCAGATATATGATTTGAAAATATTTTCTCCCATTCCATGGGCTGCCTTTTCACTTTGTTGACCATGCCCTTTGATGCCCCAAAGTTTTTTTTAATTTTGAAGAAATCCAACTTATTTATTTTTCTTTTCTTTGGTGTTATATCCATAAATCATTGCCAAATCCAGTGTCATGAAGCTTTCCCCTTAAGTTTTCTTCTAAGACTTTTATAGTTAGAACTAATCTTTAGATTGACATCAATTCAGGCCTTTATTCAATTTTTTTTTTTTTTTTTTTTTTGAGACAGAGTCTCACTCTGTTGCCTTGGCTAGAGCGAGTGCCGTGGCATTAGCCTAGCTCACAGCAACCTCAAACTCCTGGGCTCAAGCGATCCTACTGCCTCAGCCTCCTGAGTACCTGGGACTACAGGCGTGCGCCACCATGCCCAGCTAATTTTTTCTACATATTTTTAGTTGTCCAGACAATTTATATATATTTTTTTTTTCTTTCAGTAGAGACGGGGTCTCGCTCTTGCTCAGGCTGGTCTCAAACTCCTGAGCTCAAACAATCCGCCCACCTTGGCCTCCCAGAGTGCTAGGATCACAGGCATGAGCCACCGCGCCCGGCCCCTTTATTCATTTTTAAAATGTACTTGTGTAGTCACTTAAAAGTCTACCTATTATCATCCAGCTCACATTTCCCATCTACTTACTGAGTATCTAGTTCTTTTATTTATTCTTTTAATCAGTTCCTACAAGGCTAGGAACATGGCTACAGCAGTGAACTGGTCAGGAATGGCCCCACTCTGCCCTCACCATGCTCAGGGTCTATTGAAGAAGTCAAACACTGAACAAGTGATTCCAAGCACAGTCATGACATGAAAGAAGGAAAGGCAGCTGCCAACAAGTAAGGCAGGGAAGTGCAACCTAATCTGAGAGAATTTATCAAATTTCCTGGGAATCTTTCCATCTGTTGGTCTATCAACACAAACGAGAAAGGAATAGTTTAGTTAAGTACTGATTCCTAATGGTGAGTATTGCTTTCTTCCTTAAGTGCTCATAGACTTCTGTTTGTTTAAGAGTGATGCATTGGTCTCCCAGAGTGCAGTTTTGGTAAAGTAGAAGAAATGAAAAGGTAAGTATGGTAAGAATAGGGTTTGGGTGTAAAAGAAACAAGGAGATACTGGGTTATACACACTCAGTAGGTTTGGCAGTACTATGCAAGAGAAATAGGATGGTAGCTAGAAGAGGTAAACAAATGGAAATACTACTAATTTAAGACAAAAAGGAAGGAAACAATTGAGAGGGAAGGATTGAGGACACAAGAGAATGCCTGCCATCCTTGGCGGGAAGATCACAAGAAGCAGGAAAGGAACCAGAACCCAGGTAGAGGTAACTTTGGGGAAAGATATTGGAAAGCAAAAGGATGAAGGTGCCACATGTAGCGAAGGAGATAAAGCAAAGGGACAAAGGGACACAACATGATAACTATCAGATGTGGTAGTGTGTATGCTTAGTGTGAGTTATCGGACCACTTTTAAGAGTCACCCAGAGCTTGCAATGCAAAGAGAAGATCTGAAATGGCTGCTCTGGTGAGTAAATTTGAAAGTTTACGAGATACACTGGCTGGGTGGTAAGAAGGTTCTAGCTGGAGCTGAAAACTGTGTTTCTTCTTTCAGAAGGGAGATCTGGGGTGCCCTCTTACTGCTCTCCTGGGCACTGAAAGGTAGACCAAAACGCCTTTACAGAAAGAAGCACCAGAGTGGAAATTCCAAGATGGGATGGTGATGGCAGCAGCAGGAAGGTGTTTTCAAGAACTACTATTCTCTGGAGTCCCAAAGCTAAATAATAGCTGACATTTATTGAGCATGTCTTGTGTGCCAAGCATTGTTCTAAATGCTTTATGTGTTTATTCCTCATGAAGCCCTATGAGGTAAATACTATTATTGTTACCATTTTATAGATTAAGTGTACTGAAGCACGGAGGAGTTACTTGCTCAAGGTCATACAGATCCTAAAGGATGGAACATCAACCTAGGCAATCTGGCCCCAGCACCTGTGTGTTTAACCACTGGGCTTCCACTGAGTCTCTGTAAAAATTAGCACTAAACATACACACACACACATAAGAAACTATTCCCATGTGAGAGAGAGTGACACTTAAGCTGGGATCTGAATGACAATAAGGAGCCAACTTCTCCAGATCTGGGGGGAGAGCAAGAGGGAGTGTGGTAGAGGATGAGGTTGGAGAGGTGGGCGAGGGACCCATCACACGGGGCCTCGTATGTCAGGATCTGGGCTATAGTCATTCAACCAGCTGTGGCTTAATTGCTGATTGCTTCAGTATCCAGCCCACACATACCCATATTGTCCAAAAATATACTGCGACAAATTTCCTTTCCTGATCCCCACACATGACCAAAGGCCACCCCCTTTAGACTTCTAGCTGTTCCTTTCTGTTCCTCACCTTCAGTGTGGTACAGCAAGATACACTCTGGATGCACAATCATGATTCAGAATCCATTAAATCTCCATCATGCCATATGACCTTGGCCAAGTCACAGTTTCCAGGGATTTTCCCCATTGTTCCATAACGATGCCTCACTTCTAAAACTGAACTACTAAGGTATTCAGCATTTTGACACTTTGACCTAGGGAGCAATCACACCTTGAACCTTTCCCTTCCCGATCTCTTCCATCCTTCTCTCCAGAAGGCCAGGTAAGCTGTGTCTACCTTTATGCAGCCAGCTTCAGCTACTAACAGCTCCAGGGACTGCTCTCTCATCTCCCAGAAGCCCTACTGGTTTGACCCCATCAAGTTCTACTTACCCAAGTGTTATACAACCCTCCCCTTAATTACACACTCAATCAGTTCCTCCTGAGCTCAGCAATTTGTGGTCTCTGGGCATCCCCCGGCTGCTTTTCCGGAGGTAGCTCCCAGGCTGGGCCTTGGCGAGCCTCTGAAGCACTGACTGGGTTTCTAAAGCCACAGTGCCTAGAGTTGAAAGCCTTGCTGCTATTTCACACTTTATTTCCTTCCAAATTAATTCTCTGATGAATACTGTCCTTTGCAGTGATTCAGTGCAGGCCATTTCCTTACATCTTTCCCTTACCTTTGAGACTTTTAATCTCTCTCGAATCCAGATTTTCCTCCGTGAAAAGCCTGCCTCAGAGAAAAATGCCCTGCTTTCCTACCAATATAAACAGCTCTACCAACACTGGCCCAGCCTCATGGCACGCCCCCCCCCCCTTGCTGGTTTACCTAGGCTGTACCTTTGATTTGCAAAGCACACACCTGCCTTCTCTAAAAATCTCTGCCCAACAAGGAGTGACTCAAATTTCTGGACATACAGTAAGCTGCTGAATTCTAGTTTCTTTAAGCCCCAAATACAAAAGGATGCAGATTCAAAATTTGTATTTAGCAGCTAGCATGGTCTAGACCCTTTCATGTAGTTATTTTGCTTAATATCTACACACCTACACCACCCCCAGCAGAGAGTGTAGTCATCCTCAAAATACAGATAAAGAGAGACTCTGCAATGCTAAAGGAGTTGCTCAAGGTCACAGGGCTCAGGAAAGTGGTAAAACTAGAAGTCAAATCCCTGGTCCTTAAGTCCAAGGTAGGTGCTTCTTTCAGCTTCCCTCATGTAGCTTACACACCCCTAAAACAGCTTAATCTTCAGTCACCAAGATCTTTCCACCCCATGGCGAGCCATCTAGGTCTAGGTACCCACTGCCCGTAGCTGCCTGAGGAACACTTGGGAGGACCCACAAAGAGGCTTATCTGCCAATAACATGAGCAATGTTTTACATCTCTATAACTTTTCGTATTAGGAAGTGCTTTACATACCTAAGCTATGTGATTCCTAGGATAATTCTGTGAGGGAGATACTATATCAGAGTCCATATTACAAATGAAGATATACAGGTTTATTAATAGGAAGTTAATGGACTTCCCGAAAGTCACGCAGCACATAGGACTTGAACTCAGAGCTTGTGACTCCAAGATAAGTGTTCTCTCAAGTTCTCAGATATTAGTTTGGACCTTTGCTTCGGAAGTGGTGATTGTGGGCCAAACCCCCCTCCCCCCTCATTTTTCCTGGAAAGGGTACAGTTCAAAAGCCAGGTGGAGAGAAAGGATTCCTGAGATCCGGAGAAGACCAGCTTTTTATTGGGAAAGTGTTTTTCAGCTCTCTCTAGCCAGCCTTAGACAGGGACCAGGTTCTGAGAGGCTGGCAGGAAGGACTGGACAGGTTGGGACTGCAAGGTCCCCTTGGCCACTAGAGGGCAGGCTCTGAACAGAGCGCACGGCCGACTCCCCGGAGAATTTCCCAGCCAGCCAAAGGGACGCATGCGTCATGCTTTACCTAGCAGCCCCAGGACACACACTGCAGCCCCAAAACTGACCTGGGATGTTGTAAACATAGTTGCCGTTTACCCCACCAACCACCTTTGCAGATAGATGGGGAGTGTTCTAGAGCGGCGGTTCCCAACCTTTTTGGCACCAGGGATGGGTTTCACGGAAGACAGGATACGGGAAGGATGGGTGGGGGCGGAGCTCAGGCAGGGATACGAGCGATGGGGAGCGGCCGTAAGCACAGGCGATGCTTCGCTTGCTTACCCATTGCTCACCTCCTGTTGTGCAGCCTCCTGATTCCTAAATTTCACGGAAGACAAGTTTTCCACAGACGGGCGTGGGAGGGGGGTGGACTCTGAGGCCTGGTCCCTAATAGGCCACAGACGGGTACCAGTCCACGGCCTGGGGGTTGGGGACCACAGTTCTAGAGGATTCCAGAAAGGGCGCCAGGTGCCACTTACAAAAACCTGAGTTTCCTACAATGAAGGCAAACAGGTCAGCATGCGAAGCCCCAGTGCTCTGAGGACTAGTGGTGGGGTGGGATGGGAACTCTCTCCTCCACCCTCTCCAGGTGGCCCTTCAGGTTTTCTGTCCCCTTGCTGTCCTTTTTAACCATCCCTGTGAAATTGTTAAAGGGAAATCAGCACACAGCAATGACTGGTCTTGTCTAATGACAGTCCTTGCATTCTCAAGCCTGCCAGAGACAAGAGCTCTGTAAGATAAGCCATGAGGCTCTTGGGACGAGCTACCAGATGAATTGTTGATGAAGTCAACCTACCCAGGAAAGACTGGCTATGTGGGTGAAGAGGAGTGACCACCTTCCTCTACCCCGGAGGCCCTCCATGGTCACAGCCAAGGGCAGGTCAGGAGTTTATGAAGTGTTTTTCACATCCATCTTTTCCTTTGCATCCTCAGGACGAATTGCCAGGTAGGCAAACATTAATATCCTTGTTTTATAGGTGGGAAAACGTAAGCTCAGAGAAGTGACTTGCCCACAGTCACACAACTGGTGGGTGAGTGAGGGAACCAGGGTTCTGACTCCAAATCCCCTGCGCACAGAGGAACACTGCCCTCGGCAGGGCAGGCAGAGAGGAGGGCAGCTGGAAAAGAGCATTCCCAAATGCTCCCTTTAGTGGAAGAAACCTATCACTATTAAGAACCTAGTAGAAAGAGGGAAGAAAGAGAGAAAGGGGGAAAAGAACATTTGAAGGCCCTTAAATTTCCTCAATTAATTCTCACAACAACCCTAATTAGTACATATAATTACCCCCATTTTACATGAGAGGAAAATCGGGCTCAGAAACGCCTGTCCAAGGGTTACAAAGAAGCCGTCAGAATTTCAACCGAGGGAAAGACCTGGCGCTTCCTTTTGCTCTATGCTTCCCCCTAGTGGTGAATGGGGGGAGAGTGCAAGAAGACCCCTTGGCGCCGGCAGAAAGGAGTAGAGAGATTTAAGGCGAAGAGTTCTGAACTCGTTCATTTATTCAGTAAATTTTCGCTGAGGTCCTCTTTATACCCGTCCCTGTACTTGCCTCTAGAAATCCAATAACAGAGATAAGCAGGGATTAGACAGGTAAGGGGAGTGTGTGTCAGGGGTCAGGGGATGGAATAATGTGTGCCAGGGTCAAGGCTAGGGAGGGGTGTGAGGCTAGAGAGGTGAGCAGGTGCCAGGTCTCAGAGTGGGATGGAAACAGGAAAGGGTATAACCTACCAGGAAGCCACTACTGATCCGCGGCGGGGGGATGCGTGACAGAGCGATGTGTCGTGCAAACGTTCAAATGACTGTTTGGCACTAGCATGCATTAGGCACCATGCTAGGTGCTGGGGACACATCAGTGAACAAGATGAAGTCTGACTTCATGGAGCTTACATTGCATTCAGGGAGATAGTTACACAGATATGTAGTACCAAGTACTGATAAATACCATGGGGAGAGAGACGGGACAAGAGTTTGCTAGGGCCGCCCTAACACAACAGTACCACAGGCTGGGCGTCTTAGACAACAGAAATTTACTTCCTCACAGTGCTGGAAGCTGAAGTCCAAGATCAAGGTGTCATCGGGGCTGGTTTCTTCTGAGCCCTCTCTCCTTGCCTTGTAGATGGCCGTCTTCTCTCTGTGTCTTCACGTGGTCTCCCTCTGTGTCTATGTCCTAACTTCCTCTTCCTATAAGGACACCAGTCATAATGAATTGGGGCCCACCCGCATGACCTCATTTCCTTTAATTGCCTCTTTAATGGCCCTATCTCCAAATACAGTCACATCTGAGGTACAGTGTGTCCCCACTTAATGACAGCAGTAGGTTCTTGGAAACCGCAGCTTTAAAGAAAATGGCATATAATGAAACCAAAATTTTTTTCTCATCAACGTTATAACAAAATGATGCTAGTGAAATGATGCTATTTGAAGACTTGCTGTATATTGTTTTGCTTAAAGTCACGGTTTCCAAAAACCTGTATACAACGTTAAGTTGCGGACTTGCTATGGAGGGGTTAGGACTTCAACATATGAAATTTGTGGGGGGCACAATTCAGCCCGTAACGCAAGGGGACAGAGTGTAACTAAGGCTGGAGGTAAAGGGAGGGGATGGGTCAGAAACGTTTTACATAGGATGGTACGAGGAGGGCCTCTCCGACATGACAGTGAGCTGAGACGTGAATGAAGAGAGGGAGCGAACCATGCAAATGTCTAGGAGAACATCCCAGGAAAAGGGAACAGCCTGTGCAAAGACCCTGAGGTGAGGACATGGCTTGGGGCTACTTGGCATACTCCATCTTCAGGACTAGTAAGAAGGGGGTGGGAGGATGGGGAAAGGGCAGATATTGGTCAAAGGGTACAAAGTCCCGGTTAGACAGGAAGAATGTATTTTAATGATCTAGTGCACAGCATAATGACCAGATTTAATAATAATGTGCTGTTGTCTCAATCTGTTTTGTGCTGCTATAACAGAATACCACACTCTGGGTGATTTATAAAGAACAGAAATTTATTATTTCACAGTTCTGGAAGCTGAAAAGTCAGATCAAGGCACCAGCAGGTTAGGGCCCAGTCTCTCTGCTTCCAAGATAGTACCAGGGAGAAGAAACACTGTGTCATCACATGGCAGAAAAGCAGGAGGAAGAACCCATTCCTGAAAGCCCTTTTTATAGTAGTATTAATCCATTCACGAAGCTAGATCTCTCATTAAGCCCCACACCCCAATATCATTCATTGCCTTGGAGATGAAGTGTCAACGTGAAATTTGGAGAGGACAAAAGTTTTTAAACCACAGCAACTATACTCCTCAGAATGGCTGAAAAAAATAAATTTTTAATGTTATCAACACAAAAAAATGGCAAGTGAGGTGATAGATATATTAGCCTGATTTAATCATTCCATAATATATACATATATCAAAACATCACTTTGTACCCCATAAATGTATACATTATTTGCCAATTAAAATGAAAAATTTCCATTAAGGAAAAAAGAATAGTACGAAGGCCAGCGTGGCTGCAGTGCAGCGAGATGTCACAGGGCTTTGAGGGCCATTACGATGACCTGCCCTTACATCAAGATGGGAAACCAGTGGAGAATTTCGAGCAGAATAGTGACATAATCTCACATGGTTTTAAAAGCAGCACTGTGCTGAGAATAGATTGAGAGAGAAGGGAAGGGCAGAAACAGGGAAACTAGTTAGAAGGCCTTTGTAATAATCCAAGTAAGAGATGATGCTGGGACTAAGAAAGTAGCTATGGAAATCTTGAGAAGTGGTCAATTATGGATATAGTCTCAAGAGAAATACAACAGGACTTACTGGTGTATTATATGTAGGGCATGAGAAAAAGAGGAGTCAGGTAATTCCAAAGTACTTGGCTCAAGCAATTTGGGTGAATGGTGGTGCCACTTACCTAGATGGGAAGCCTGTAGAAGGAGCAGGTTTGAAAAGGCATAGGAATTGAGAATTTACTGTGGGCAATAAGAGTTTATTGTGGAAGTTTGATACCTATTATATATCTTAAATATCCAGATATAGATGCTGAGTAGATAGGTGCAAATGAGACTGGAATTCAGGGGGAAAGGTCTAGGCAAAGGTATAAATTCGGGAGACATTGTGTAAATATTTAAAATTATAGTACTGCTTAAGATCACCTAGGGAGTGGGTGTAAGAGAAAAGGTCCAAGAACAAAGCCCTGGGACATGCCTACACTTATAGATTAGAAAAAGGTAGATCCAGTAAAAAAACAAAGAAGTTGAAAAACTGGAGGAGGATCAAGAGAATATTTGTCATAGAAACAAAATAAAGGAAATATTCCAAGAATGCTGATGAGAAGCTGAATAAGAAGAATAAAAATTAGCTATTGGTTTTCCCACACAGAGGTCATTGATGATTTTGAAAAGGGCTGTTTCCATGGAGTGGGTAGGGGTGAATACTCAATCACAGTTGGATCAAGAGAGAATTGGAAGGGAAGAATCAGAGATGGCAACTCTTTTGAGTTTTGCTGTAAAGGGAAGAAAAATAGCATAGCAGATCAAAGATGTAGAGAAAAAAATTAAGACGGGAGATTTTACAGCATATTTGCATGCTAATGGGAATAACCGATAGGAAGAGAAAATTGACAATGCAGAAAAAAGATAACTGTAGGAGTCAATGCAAAGCTAGAAGGTTGGCCTTGGATATGAGCAGGGATGGTGCATTCTTAGTAACAGGAAGGAAGGAAGGCCAAATGGGCACCAGTGCAACTGGGTTAGCAGATTTGGTGGAGGGGGGAATATGAAAGTTTTCTTCTGATTGCTTTTACTTTCTCAGTGAAATAAGAAATACAGTAATCAGCAGAGTGAGGATGGGGAGGGGATATTGAAGATTCAGGATGGAGAGATGTGACTATATTCAATAAATAAACAGGAAATACGATAATACTTACCTGATTAGACATAGGCAAATGTGAGATGAAGGAAAGAAGGGCAGATTTCTGGTTTAGCAACTGGGTGGATAGTGGAGGTGTCATTCATTCAGATAAGGAGGCCTATGGGAAGAGCAGGTCTGGGAGGAGAGAGGGGTTTGACTTTGTCATGAAAAGTTTTATGCCTATGAGACATCAAGGTAGACATCAGTGTCTGAAGCTTGGAGAAGGTTTGAAATAGATTCTGGGGAAAATGGCAACACTTACAAGGAAATAGGGGATCACTGGATACCCTGGGGGCCCAGTTAAAGGTGGAGCTCTTCTGCAGAGTGGTTCCAACTCCACGACTGTGAAGCCCTGGAGACCCCGTTTGCTCCTGGAGCTTCGGCCACCAGAGGCTCAGTGTCCTTCCGGCTTCCTCCTGCTTGGCCTCCACAGCAGGGTTCCATCTCACCACCCACCAAGGTCCCTGACCTTGAAGCCTTTTACCTACAGATAACCACCTTTCCTCCTTGCCTACCTGTTAACTCCTACTTGCCTTTCTCCACTCAGAACAAAACTTTCTCAGAAGCCTTCCTCAACTGCTCCCCTGCCAGGTAGAGCTAGAGGTTTCTTCTCTGTCTCCAAATAGTCCCCCATGGACCTTATCACAGTGCTAAACATACCGCATTGTAATTACCGAGTTACTTATCTGCCTCTCCCACTGGACTGAAATAACTCGAGGGCAGAAATGTTCACCCTTGTATTGACCACTGCTTAGTAGGTGGCTCAATAAATGTCTATGAAATTAAGATAGAACTTTAGTCCAAAACCAACAAAATCCTACAGGCGCATGATGGCCCCAGCCTGTGTCACATGCAGGTGCTTCTGACCTTAGAACCAAGCCCCAAAATAGAGAACTAGCCCTTTGGTCTCACCGTTACACCCCTTTTCCTTTCAGGAAGAGACCTTAATATACGTACAGGAAAGACATACCCTTACCTTATGTTGAAGTACATTAACCCTTGCCCTCCCTGCTCCCCAATCACACAAAGCTGGAGGCATTGTATAAAGGCATTTTATTTAAAAATCAACACATCCTGCTTGTATTAATCAGTCACTCTTCATTTCCAAGTTCCATTGCTTGTGCTTGGGAGCAGAGTGTGTGGTATTTTTCTGGGCTTAAGGTGTAAACTGACATGGCATTCAGGAACTTATCCAGCGGACAGAGCCCATCAGGGCAACCTCGCGGCACCTGCTCCTGCAGAAGAGACATAACTCAGCAGGTCCACTGAGGACATCATCTTTCTGCTCTTTTCAGATGAACCCAGAGGCCTGAGAGGCTCTGACCCAAGTGGTATGTGTGTGCAAACATTAACAGCCAGGAAGGCCCCACTACCTGGTCATCTTCCATAATAAAAGCACTATGCCCTGCTTATAAAAGGCCTTTAAGAAATGTTTGTTGAATTGACTGGGTAGACACAGTCAAGTTAGAAGCTGAGAGAGCTAACAGCCTCTGTCCTGAACACCAGCCTTGATGAGCAGTCAAGGCACCAAGGGTGTTGACAGCACACATCACCTCCCAAAGACACCATCATTAATTTTCAATACCGGCCTCACAGTCAGGATGTTACATCTGGGCAGAGACACTCAGGAGAAGAGAAGGAGGATGGCCCTGTTCCTAGAAGGAATTTACAATGGAACTGGGATAAAACCCAAGTCCACCCTGTCACCATATGCCAAGTTCTGCCCTATACCTGGACAGCTGTGAGTCACCCTACAGGATTCAGAGAGCTGACTAGACCACCAGAGACTCCACTGGGCCTGAGGATGGAGACCTGGTGCCAAACGAGGTGGGTGGGGTTGGGGGGAGAGTGCCTAGCCACCCCAGTCCCACCTCTGAGGTCTTACCTCCCCATGGTAATAGAGCTGCACAAACCACTCCTTAGATTCCTGGTGCTGGTAGAGTTCCATGGTCAGATCAACAGCAAACGGTGGCCATTTGTGGTCAAATATCCCCAGGGTGAGTAAGAGAGGCATGAGGGTCACATCATGAGCCGCATAGAGGTACAGCTTTCTGCAAGGAGGAAACGGTTCTCTACAATTCTTTGCTTCAGGACTCTGGAGGCCAGGACACTGCCTGCCTTCTTTGAGTAAGGAGGAACACTTGCCTCAGAAACCAGGTGATATCTAAAAATCAGTTGAGCCTGTATAAAACTCCTTTGAAGTAGATGGTATGGAGAACCCTTATTCCTGCTCCTCATGTCTTCATGAGGAGGGTCCCCACTGGAGCAACTCTCCTGGCCTCTTCCTTCCCACCCCCTCACTCCTCCCCTGGTGAGTTTCAGTGTGTAGCGTAGGCCCCGCCTCTCTTCTCTCTTCAGGTCCCACCAGCCTTTGGCAAATGCTTCTCCTACTTTCAGCCATGGGACAAGTTTAGTAGGGCAAGCTCTGTTCCTTGTTGGGGAGGCCTGCAGTTTGGGGGAATTAAATTCATTCAAAAGATTATTAATAAGCCTGTTTGGCCCTGAAAACATTCTCCAAATGGCTTTAATCAGTAATAAAGGTGTCATTTTCATCTACATCTGCCTGACACCAGTATCTATCTCTTAGGAAGGATCAAGTATTTAATGTGTTGACTCTAAACCTAGATGACAAGCATTGGATCCTGTAGTATTCTACAGACACAAGGCATAGCAAGAACTATGAAGGGCCTGTGAAGCAGAGGGAAGGACGTTCATGTGATTTGCCGTTATAAATCTTGGCCCCAAATTCCTGAATGTTCCTGTTTCAACTCAACTGTCCACTGTGCCTCCTCCAATACTCATTGTGAGTTTCTAGCTATGTGCAATCTCTCTCTCTCTCAAGAAGGCAGCCTTACAACAGCGCTTCTCTACCATTAGGGTGTATACAAATCACCTGGGGATGTTCTTAAAATGCAGATGCTGATTCAGTAGATTAGGCTGGGTCCTGAGAATCTAACAAGTTCTTGGGCGATGGTGAAGCTGTTTGTCTTCAGATCACATTTTGCTTAGCAAGTACCTAGTCCTAGGACATATAATGTTCCAAATCTGTGGTTCCAACCTGGGGTTCCAGGCCACAAAACTGGCAATGGAGGCTTATGAGCCACTTCCAACATTTTATGATGCCTAATGGGTATCACACCTCTGTACACTCCATGGAAGTGTTCAAACTAGACAATCTAGTAAGCAATTATCTTTGTTTTGGACTATTATAATATGAAATCAGTGTGATATCATATTGTCTACACTGTTTGAAACACATTCAATTAGTTAAAAAATAGAAAAATTAATTTAGGATTCTTTTTTGCTAAAATAAAATTTTCAAAATATAGGAGGAGGGCAGCAGTAGGAAGAAGGGTAAAAAAGGTTGTGAACCTCTTTGGAATTCATGGCCTCTTAAAAATCTGCTTTCAGTCACTGATATACTGCATCTTGTCCCCCTAAGATTTGGGTTCCCTCCCTGTAGCCAGAAGTCCCCATGGCCTTCAGCTGCACAGAGCAGAGTTGCTGTGCCAGGCACCTGATTTTGCCAGGAGGAGTGGCAGGGTCCACAGCTTTCAGCAGGTTGCTCTCCAGGATGTGGAGGAATGGGCCTACTGCCATCTGAAGACTTTCCCTGTGAAGAGTGAACAACATTTAAGCACCCAGAGGGCACTCAGCACTCAGGGGGCATAGCTGGTGATGACCCCTAGGACCTCAGGAGCTCAATCAGACAGAGCTGAGAGAAAGACAAGTAATGCACAAGGGATAGCGATGGGCAGGAAGGAGAGAAATGGCCCTGGGTGAAGTCTGAGGGTTCTCTGGGAACAAAGACTTCCAACAACAAAAGCACCAGGATACACAACTGAGATGGGAGGGGCTGGAGGAGTAGGAGAAGGGCAACCCTCAGAAGTTATGAAGAACTAGGCCTTGAGAAATAAAAGAACAAAGCTGTGAAAGACAGGGGGTAATGATTTCCAGAAATTCCAGAAGACCCTTAGAGAAATGATCAGAAGGAACAAGAACATCCTAAATTATGTGTCCTATGTGCCAGCCTGCCTTCTTTTGGAGTTTAGATCATAAACTTATTTCTTATTTATGTCTTACATATTTCACTTAACAAGAAGTTCAGCGGTAGCGCCCCCAGGATTGGCTCTGTGGCTCCATCACTTTCATTCTCAGGCATGTCACCTCATGGTCACAAGGTGGCTACTGCAACTCAAAGCGCATCCACTCACAGTAGTGAACAAAGCAGGAAGATAAGGGCTGGTGAGTGCAAAAAGGCTTTGTTTTTGTGACTCTCATTTTTATGAAAGAGAAAAAAAATACCTCTCCTAGAATTCCCGGAACCCAATCACTGACGAAAGGGAATAAGGTTGCCATGATTGGCTTAGACTGATCTTTATTCATGGTGATTGGGTAAATTGCAACCTTTATAAATCAAGGAATGTTGCAGCAATGGATGAAGAGTAGGCAGCCAACATTGTATGCAACATATACTTTCTAGAAGAATGTGTACAGGCAGAGCCAAGTTGGATGGTCTTGTGAGGCTGTAACCATTTGTCCTTGAAGAAACAGCAGTTTTATAAAACCAGGGCTAATTCAAATAGATAGGACAGTGGATAAGGTCTTGTTTAAAATGATTTAAACCAGGAGAAAGGAAACTATAGCATGGGCCAAATCCAGCCTGACTGCTTTTGTAAGTAGAGTTTTGTTGGAACACAGCCTTGCATATTTGTTTGCATGTTGTCTGTGGTTGCTTCATGTTACAAGGGCAGAGATGAGTAGCTGCAACAGAAATTGTATGGCCCACACACCCTAAAAGATTTACTAAATGTGTGTGTTGATGGAAGGGAGGGCCGTGACAAGTGAGGTCTGGTAAGGCCACTTCATGAACAGAAAAAGGAACCTGGCAAGTCCAAGGAAGTGGCAGTAAGCTGCATGGCTTGGCTAGAGCCTTCTGGATGCCCTAGCCTAGTGCACAAGTAGACATGGAAGGAATGAAGTCAGAGGCTCTTATTTTTATGCAATCAACTGTGCAAATTCTTAAAAAATGTTAGATGTCTTCCCCTGCCACTTGTCTTTCCCAGGACTATTCCTCCACTTCCCATCTATCTCCTCTACCACAGCACCTAGTGCAAGAGCAAGTTGAATGCTCTTAATCAGAAAAAGGTGTCTTGTGAAATTTGGTAAGAGAGAAACTTTCCACTCTGGTACTCAGGAAACAGGCCTGATAGAAACAGAACCCTAAGTACTGGTAATACAGAGAAAACACAGGATTGGTGGTCAGAGGACCTGGGTCCAAGTCCTGGCTCTGCCACTTGCCAGCTGAGCCCAGACCAGGTAGCCAGCATCTCCCAACTCCAGTTTCTTTATCTATAAAGCCAGGCATAATGCCACCTAACTAACAGTGTGAACGTGAAAATGATTTATAAATTGTAAAGTATTGAATGAAGTGAGAAATAATTATTCTTTCTTCAGCTCCCCCTGCCAAATCCTTTAAACGTTAAAGCAAAAGGAAAAAGTGAACGACTGACAGAAAGTCAGAAGGGTGGTGTTTCCTCGTTATGTATGACAGGGAATAGATTCACTAAGTCACCAGTCCCTGCTCCAGAACGCAAGGACCTAGGCCTGCTAGTAGGCTGAATGGGGTCATTTTGGCCTTCTCGCACACAGAGACACCAGCTGGCAGGTGTGAGTGGGCCTGATGAACTCCTCTTGCCCACACACTTGGAGGTCTGACCAAGCGTGACTTTATGCCAGCAGCCAGAGGCTCCTCACCTGTCTTCCCTTTGCAGGATGTACAAGGCTGTGTCCACAGCTCTCTGTTCAATCAGCCATGCAAATCTCTTCAGCATGGGGCAGCTTGGGAGTCTATGCGCCTGAAAGGGCCAGAGGTACAGTTTTAGAAAGAAATGCTTCTCTCCCTTACTGATCCTGGCAGCTGATCAGCTTCCACAGAGCCTGCAGGGGACTGTCTCCTCCTGGGGAATGCCTTAACAGCCCAAGAAGCCATGTCCCCAAGGCTCTTCTGAAGCTATTACTAGAGATGTGAAGGCCAAGAAAAATTATTTTTTCTCCCTTTCTGATGGCTCCCCATTTGCTCTAAAATGAAAAACATTTGAATTTTTTAAACTTAAAATATACAAGCAAAAAATAAAAAACAAAAAAATATAAACTTAAGATACAAAGATGAATAAAACACAAGGCAAGGAATTCATAAATTTCCATTTAGCCTTCCTTTTCCCCAAAATGACTTCTAAAAAGTATGCCATACAAATCTTTATATGAACTCTTGCCTTATAACCTTAAACCTATGTTACACATAAGCACAAGCTACATTTCTGCCTTCAGGGCACACTGTCATTTTCACAAGTGAAGGAAGAAAAATGCTATACTGCCTTTGGGTATCCAATTTCTGAATCTAGAGAAACATTTCCCATTGTGTAGTCTGCTTTATGCATTTATTACATAAAAAAAGATTCTGTGGCTAAATAAGTTTGAGGAAAACTAAAGATTAACAAGCTTTTGGCTGGGCACAGTCATTCACACCTGTAACCCCAGCACTTTGGGAGGCCCAGGTGGGAGGATTGCTTGAGGCCAAGAGTTCGAGATCAGCCTGGGCAAAATAGCAAGATCCCATCTCAACAAAAAAATTAAAAAATTAGCTGGATGTTGTTGAATGTGCCTATGGTCCCAGCTACTTGGGAGGCTAAAGCAGGAGGATAACTTGAGCCTAGGAGTTCGAGGTTACAGTGAGCTATGATCATGCCACTGCACTCCACTCCAACCTGGGTGACAGAGTAAGACAGTCTCTAAAAAAAAAAATAAACAAGGAGATTAACCAGCTTTTTTTTTTTTTTTTTTTTTCTTTTCCTTGAGACAGAGTCTTGCTCTGTCCCCCTGGCTAGAGTGCAGTGGTATCATCATAAGCTCACTGCAACCTCAAACTCCTGGGCTCAGGAGATCCTTCTGCCTCAGCCTCCTGAGTAGCTGGGACTATAGGTGCCCACCACCACACATGGCTAACTTTTTTCTATTTTTAGTAGAGACAGTGTCTTGCTGTTGCTCAGTCTGGTCTCGAACTCCTGAGCTCAAGCGATCCTCCCACCTCAGCCTCCCAGAGCGCTAGGATTACAGGCATGAGCGACCACACCTGGCCTAACCAGCTTTCTTTACTATAGGCTTCCAGATTTTTAAGGTATGCTGATGTACATATAAACTCTCCAAAAAGTGATACAATAAATAGGGATTCCAAAATTTTTAGACCCTCCCTATCCCTTCCTACCCATCATGCACCCCACCCCTGCCTACCCAAACATACACACTGACATATTGGGTATTCTGGAGAATCTGCTTCAGAAACTCTGATCTGGAGTTAAATGTGAGTGAAGAGTCCTCCCCGTTTGCTCCCCGCCCCTCAGTCCCCACAGCCACTCCACCTGGAGGTCCTAGCACAGTCGCCTCCAAACCAGGAGGGTCCCACCACTTCTCTCCACCCCGTTCTACCTCAGGAGCCAGTTCATCCAGGTGTCTGTCCCAGGCTCCCCAACCCCTGGGCCTGGGGAAGACAGTCACCCCACCTGCTCAGCAGCCATGTTGTCCAGGAGCATGAGGAAATCCACTTCGTCAGCATCGTCGATACCCATCCCCTCCTTCACCTTTTTCAAGTCCTCTGAGATTCCTGGCTGCGAACGGGCGGTCTGCCTCCGGCCTCTGATAAAAAATAAAAAGTAATACCTTATATTGTATGGTGATTAACAGTTTATAAAGTGTGCTTCATTCAACATTTGGGATTTCATTTAATCCCCACAACAACACACTGGAATTAGCTGGTATTATTCCAATTTTACAGATGAGTAAACTAAGGCTCCATGAGGTGAAATGACTTATAAGTTAGCAAGTACCAAGGTTGGAATAAAAGGCTGGATTTTCCAAATCCCACTATAGTATTTCTATTATATTAAAAATGATGTAAGCATGGCGCAGGTCTGTCTGAAAACAGCATTGTCTTTCTTTTATGGAATGCATATTACGTAGTCTTAGTGCAGCCCAGAAATACCTGAGAACTGAAAACTGTCATCAGCCCAAACTAATCTATCCTACATGACAGCATGTTGGTAAGAGAAGGAAACTCTGTGTTTTCCTGTGTTTGTACACCTGGATTTGCAGATCGATGACGGGCTCAATCATCTTTTATTTAACCTGTTGGTTTCCTCATCCGCCCTACTTGAGATCCCAGGGCTGTCAGGAGGATAATGCTTTGTAAACAGCAAAGGCCACTTGTGGCTATATATGCCATCTGTCTAGGCCTGCGTATGGCTTTCCCAGGCTTCCTGTACCTGCACTATGAGCCTGCCACGGTGAGCAAGAGCTTCTTCATTTCCTGGACAGCTGGTGTCAGACCTGAGTGTAGTTTGTTCCCTTCTATCCCTTATCCACCAGTGGGGTGAGTCTGGGCAGGCCCTCAGTACAGGCAGAGTCCTGCCTGCAAAGGTGATAAAAGGCTGTTCCCCACAGGTGAGCAACAATCTAGGGACAGTTACCTGGTCCTCTGCCTAAGGCTCCAGCAGTTTTGGTAGTTGGGGTACAAGACTTCAGAGCTTGCCTCATCAGTGTGGATGATGATGGGTCCTGAAAGGAAGGTAGGAAGCACAGGCAGGAAGAGGCCTCAGTTTCTTCTTCCCAACATCTCCACCACTTCTTCCTCCCTGTGTCTACAGAGATGGAGCTGCTCCAAGAGGCAGATTATCCAAGTTAACTACTTAAGGACAGTGAATGCCTTCAACATGCCCTGGCCCTGCCAACAGGAGCTCTCCTACGGTCTGAGTAATGGAAAAGAACAAGTAGCAGCCTTGTTCTGTCTAGCACAAGCCCTCCTATTGGGCCACAAATAGACTAGAGCAGGTACAGACCTGGATCAGACTGGTACTTCTCCGACCCCTTCTATAAAAATCTCCGCCTCAGAGCACCACTAGCACTTGGGCATTCTAATAAAGAATGACTTTATCAGAACAAGGTTACTTTCTTGCTTCCCAAAGTCCAATCCTACAGGCCAGTATGGTGATTTACCACATGACAAACTGAGAATGAATTGCTGGGAACAAAAGACTAGAGTACAAACAATGTTTCTTATATACCTCACAGCAGCTCACTGCTGCTCAGAGCTCCTAAGGACCTTTATTCCCACCTGTCAATGCCCAAAGAATGCCACGCTTTGCTCTGTGCCAAGTGCCTATGGCAAGGTTCTCTTTCCACACTACTCAGGCCTAATGGCAAAAGCAGCAGCTCTCATCAGCAGCAATTGGAATTCACTGAGGTCAATTCAGAGTGATTAAGTGAATCTAAGTCCCAAAGAGCTATTTATTCCACCCAAAATTATAGAGTCAGAACCCTAGGACTTTAAAAGTAGCCTATGGTAACTTTACTAGAATATCAGAATTCAGACACACTTCATTGGTCTGGACAGAAGAAGGAAATCAGACTAAAAGTCAGAAGAGTTTAGTCCTCAATCAACAACTAACCAGCAGGGTCACCTTGGGAATTCACTGCCATTCTCTGGGACTCATTTGAAAATCAAAGGGGTGGGACTATACCAGTAATTTTCAATTGTTTCAATTGCAGTGGAACCTCCCCCCTCACTATTATACAGAGTAATAAAAGAAAAGGGGCTGATGGCTGCAAGGTGAGGGTCCAAAGCATAGAACACTTGCATGTCTCATCCTCCTCCTTTCGTGTAGTTTCAGAGACCCCTATGAAGAATCCTAGGGTTTTGCAGGACATGTTGTGAAAAGAATAGACCACATGATCACAGGCCCTCTCTGGATACGCTGTCCTCAGAGAAACAGTCAAGGATAAAAGTGAAGAGTATGGAAACCAGTATGGCAGTATGAAACCAGACTGCCGGAGTTTGAATCCCAGGTCCAACATTTACCAGCTCTGTGTCCCCGGGCAAATCATTTAGCCTCTCTGTGTCTTAGTTCTCTTGCCTGTAAAAGGGAATAATGGTACCTACCTCATAGGGTTATTACAAGAATTAAACAAGTTAATATATGCAAAGTTCTTAGAACAATAAATGTTTGGTGGATTCAGCTGGCCCTCCATATCCTTGGATTACACATCCACAAATGCAACCAATCGTGGATCAGAAATATTCAAGAAAAAAACAATAAAAAATTACAATACAACAATAAAAATATAAATTTTAAAAATACAGTATAACGGCTATTTACATAGCATTTACATTGTATTACGTATTGTTGTATAAGTAATCTAGAGATGATTTAAAGTATTCGGGAGGATGTGTGTAAGTTATGTGCAAATACTACACCATTTTATACGAGGGACTTGAGTATCCGAAGATTTTGGTATCCATGTGGGGAGGAGTCCTGGAACCAACTTCCTGAGGATACCAGGGATAACTGTACTAAGTCCTTTAAGTATTAGAATAACAATAACTGTTATCTGACCTCTAATGTAACACTAACAACACTATAAACCTCTAATATTTCCATCTGGAGTCTGATATTGATGTCTAGATATTAGACCTACAGTTTATGATAAATAACGCACACTTGGGTAGAAACTCAAATGTGTGTTGAATAAATGACTGACCAAATGGGGAAGACCAACAATCTCCAGCTTCCCCCACAGCTGATTCTCCGTAGCTTTACCCAGAAGCCTCCAGGGTTCTCTAGGGTTTTACTCCTAAAACAGTATCCCAAAGTTGCACCACGTCCATTAATGGTGGCATCTTCTGGGATTCTTTGGTCTCTTTAAGTCCCTTAATACTGGCAAAGGCATGGAAGTAGCTGTGACAGAAGTCAAATTGGAGTCCCAATACCTCTGGGTCCAGTGCAAGGAGCTGTGACCCAGACAGCCACACCTGAGACTGGAGATGATACCATTTCCTTCCCTGCTGGAAACCTAGGGCATCCTCAGTCTAGGATCTGCCTGGGGATAAGGCTGCCTTCAGGAAACTTCTTTCCTTCTCAGTCACTCTTTTGGTGTTTCTAAGAAGAGGACATTTGCCTTTTAGAAGCTGAGCAAGTGAGAGCTTTCAGAAGATCAGGCATTGTGGATTACTCCTGAATTCAAGGGCTCCCAAGAAGTAAGGGGAGCCTGTCTTGTTTGTTGTATGTTACCTAGACATATACTGTTTGTGTGCAGCAGCCAACTTCAGCCAGAATTAGCAGCAGTACCCAGCCCATCTGGGGGCAAGACCAGACTCCTCTTTCCTGAAGGTTCTATTATCTTACATATTTATTAAAGGTTTGACGGAAATTTTGTTTCTATTTGAGATACTGCCAAAGAAGCTAAACAAAATAACAAAAACCTTTGCCTTATGGCACCATTTTAGTGAGGGCATGGTGATCTGTAATTCAGACCAATGATTAAATGTAAATTTGAATCAATTACAAATGACAAAAATGCAGCTTCATTTATGGCCAAAGACCCTCAATATATGGGATCTGCAAGTGAGAACAATTAATGCAGTCCTTGGGGTTGAAAAGGTTGGGAACCACTGACTGCAATCATTCACTGGTTGGATATGCCAAAACCCAAACTCGATAGACTTTCTCAATGCTGAAATGCTGGACAGAATACTGTTAATACCATCTGGGTCATGCTGCAGATTGTTGCCAAGATCAAAACAGTAGCAGCAGTCTCAGGTCCCACCTAAGTGTCCCTCCTGCCCTCCTTCCTTGCCAGCAGTGTCTCACCTAAGCAAAAAGCCCCCTGTATTGTTCACCAGATCTGGTTAGGACTGCCGTGTGCAGCTTGGGTAGAAGCTCGAGAGGAGAAGGCAGGAATAGAGGCATAAAACAGCAGCTGATGCATTGCTGCTGATGTCAAGAGAAGGCTGGTAAGGACAGAACTTAAGGCCAGACAGGAAAGGGCCCACCAGAATCAGTGCACCATGGAAGTCACAGGTACAGGAGAAAAGAGACCAAGTGAATAGGCACCAAAAGAGGGAGAGGAGCTTTGGAAGTGAGAAGAGCAAGTGCCTGGGACAGGGGCTGACTTCTAGACCGCAAACACGAACCTTCTTTCTGACGCTGGAAAAGACCTGCCAGCAAACAACGAGTAGACTCCAGATTCCGATATATGTTAGTGGAACGAACACTGAAAAAAAATTAAAAGGTAGAGACACTCATAAAAGGAACATTTAGTTATATACACTCTACCTTATTCCACAGAGCAGCTGGGAGTCTTTCAAAACTGCAGAAGGGGAGCTATGGGGCTAGGAAGAATACTTTACCTCCCTGTGGGATGGAGGCCCCTGAGAGACTCAAAGGCCAATGAATATGACCTCCATTGACCACTTGTTCACAGGATCCTGAGATGTAAGGGTAACTGCATCATGACAAGTTGTCCCCAAAACTACCTTGGGTGAGAGTGGGAACCATCTAGGCGGTTAGGACAGGTTTCCTCATGCTCAAGACCTTAAACTGTATACAACATGCCTTTTTCAAATGACTCACAAGACCTCCTGTGGGTTGAATGCTGGTGAGAGAAAGGGGATGTTCTCGACATAGTTCTTCCTCAGTCTCTCTCCCAGTGCAAACATCTGCTGCATGCCCACCTTGGTCAGCTGCCCAGCAAACATGCCCCCCTAAAGTGGGGAAGAAAGAGAGAGAAGACTGAAAACACCTAACAGCCTGCTGAATGCAGCTCCAAGAAAATCATGGAAGCTTTGCAATGAGCTCCCCAGAGCAAGGAGGCATTGCTCACCTTCAGGGTGGTCCCACGGTATTGAGAGTCGAAAGGAGAATGTGGTTTCGGGCCACCAGCTAGATTGGTGACTGTGTAATCAAACTGAGTTTGGGATGGGACCTCTAATAGCTGGGGATTCCACTCTACCTGTTGTGACCATAAAAAACAACACATGGTTAAAAAAGGTTCTTGAAGCTTGCAGCATTAACATCCAGTAGCACTCGGAACACATGGCTGGGATCTCTCTGACACGAGACCCATAACCTTCCCATGGGAAGGAAGGAAAGGAACTTTAACTCCAGCTCCAATTAAGGGAAGAAAAGATGATGAGTTATTATTGCAGGTGTCCTTAGCCCAAGTCCTGTTATTGCTACACAAGCAATCACTGTTAAGGGGCTGCTCTGGCACTAAGCCCACCATGAAGTAAAGGGGAGAAGTGGCCAGAATGGCTGGCACACAAATTCATTCATTCATTGGTAAATGAATGAAATATGATCTCAGTGACCATATTTGTAAGATCAGTCTGTAGGTTTCTATGCCCTGTTCCTCCCTTAAGGATTCTACTTAATGTTCCTTGTAACTACCACATATTTCCCCTCCTTTCACACAATTTTGAAAACGACAGCTGCCATCTAAGAAGACTGCTTCTACACGATCTTCCTTTATTCCTTGCAATCTGGCTCCTTCCCCATTGTACTGTAATGGTTTTCAAAACATCACAGTGGCCACAGGTTTTAGAGCTCCAACTGCCCAATCTCTCCTGATGCTACCACAGTTCTTCTAGGCTCCAAAACTCAACTGCCTGGCTCCCTGCTGCTCCACCATCCCCACACCAAGCCCTGTTGATCACTGGCTAGAAAAAAAGTTATCCCAATGGCCCGTCCATTATCTTACTGTCAGAGTATAAACCTTATCACTGCAGGCAAAAACCTGCAATAGACTCCTCCCTTCCACCCCCACAATCTATAT
Organism: Indri indri; assembly: GCA_004363605.1. Taxonomy (NCBI): domain Eukaryota; kingdom Metazoa; phylum Chordata; class Mammalia; order Primates; family Indriidae; genus Indri; species Indri indri. The sequence goes on along the minus strand of RJWJ010011857.1, from coordinate 978 downwards.
ATGCATAACCCCCTAATTAATATTTTTGGAAAAATTATTTTTCATTACATTAAAAATGTATTTTATTTTATTTTAAATTAAAAATAGTAATTTTATATACCTATGAGGTACAATGTGATGTTTTGATATATGTTTACATCATGGAATGATTAACTAATGTAAACTAAATTAACAAATCCATCACCTTGCATACTTATTTTTATGTGGCAAAAACATTTAAAATCCAGTTTTTTAGTAATATAGGCATACATCATTTTATCACACTTTGCAGATATTGCATTTTTTACAAATCGAAGGTTCGTGGCCACCCTGCATCAAGCAAGTCTATCAGTGCCATTTTCCCAAAAGCATGTGCTCACTTGTCTCTGTGTCACATTTTGATAATTCTCACAATATTTCAAACTTTTCATTGTTATTACATCTCTTATGGTGATCTGTGATCAATGATCTTTGATGTTACTATTGTAATTGTTTTGGGGCACCATGAACCGTGCCCATATAAGACAGTAAACTTAATCAATAAATATTCTATGTGTTCTGACTGCTCCTCCGATCAGCCATTCCCTCCTTGCTCTCCCTCTCAGGTCTCCCTATTCCCTTAGACACACAATATTGAAATTAGGCCAGTTCATAATCCTACAATGGCCTCTAAGCAGTCAAGTAAAAGGAAGAGTTACACATTTCTCACTTTAAATCAAAAGCTACAAATGATAAAGCTTAGTTGAGGAAGGTGTGTTGAAAGCCGAGACAGGCTGAACACTAGGCTTTTTGTGCCAAAGAGTTAGCCAAGTTGTGAATGCAATGGAAAAGTTTTTGAAGGAAATTAAAAATGCTACTCTGCTCTGGACGGAGGCTCTTACTGACTGGTATTTCCTTGAAAAAAGGCAGCTCTTAGTCACAAGCCTCCCTGGCTAAAATAAAGAGATCCATCCATCTGAGCTCTGGAAGAGAAAGAATGGGGCCCACGGGCTGCCACAA
>RJWJ010011856.1:0-43367 GCA_004363605.1 Indri indri | reverse complement strand
GCCGCCCCAGGAGCGGCGGCTGCGCGCGCACCTTGTCCGTTTCCTTCTGGCTGCTGCTTTCTCTCCGCAGCCGCTCCTGGTCCATGCAGCGGTTCAGGTAGTTCTCGCGGGACTTGGGCAGGAGCTGGCTGATGCCCGCGAGCACCTGCACGGCGTCCAAGGTGCCCATCACTTCCTCCTTGCACTGCAGGGATGGGGAGGGGAGGGTGTGAGTGGACTGTCAAATTCCTGGCTTCCCAAACACTCCATGGGATTCCAGGTCTTTTCTGAGTATTTTACTCATTTCAAAACGTTTAAAAATTTCTAAGTAGGCACTTTTTTTTTGAGACAGGATCTTGCTCTGTTGCTTGGGCTGGAGTTCAGTGGCATCATGATAGCTCACAGCAACCTCAACTTCCTGGGCTCAAGCGATCCTCCTGCCTCAGCCTCCCGAGTAGCTGGGACTACAGGTGCACGCCACCACGCCCAGCTAATTTTTCTATTTTTAGTAGAGACGGGGTCTCGCTCTTGCTCAGGCTGGTCTCGAACTCCTGACCTCAGTACATCCTCCTGACTCAACCTCCCAGAGTGCCAGGATCACAGGGTGAGCCTCCGTGCCCAGCCCAAATCCCCCCTTTTAAAAAAATAGTGGTAAAATACACATAACATAAACTTTAATATCTTAACCATTTTTAGCGTCTATTCAGTGGTATTAAGGGGTACCAGCCCCCCTTTTTCGTGAGAGTTAAAAGTACGCAGATTCTAGAACTCCGTCCACGCACAGCCTCTATGATTCCACAGCAATAAGCTTCAGATATTGTGGGTTCCCAAGAGTCTGAGGCTTGAATTTCCAAGATTCTTGCTTTGGAAGAGTCTAGAAATGTTACATATCCAGATCTGCAGCTTTCAGTACTTTAGGACAGGGGGTGGCAAATATTTTCAGTAAAGGGACAGAGGGTAAATGCGTTTGGCTGGACGCAGACACGGCCACAGGAGGCATGCCCACGGACGGGCACAGCCGCGTGCCCGTAAAACTGATAATCACTGCCACCCCTGGAATCTGGGTGTCATATAAGTTTCACGTGCCATGAAATTTTATTCTTCTCTTGATATTTTTTTCCCCTACCACTTAAAAATGCAAACACCCTTCTTAGACCGGGTCTGCCCGAGGGCCGCAGTGTGCGGACTCCCGGTCTAGAATGCGGCGCGTCTGACAGTGTTCAGTCTGCAGGGTTCTGGGCGTGTTGGGATTTGCGGAATTCTCAGAGGCCCACGCGCTCCAAGGGCTGGAGGTTCAAAGGCTGCAGACGTTCTGGGATCGCGTGGGCGGCCGCGTCCCCGCCCGCCGACCGGGCAGCGCCAGGACACTCACCTTCTTGTGGGTCTTCAGCTGCTCGTCCCCATAGCGGAGCACGTCTTTGATGAGATCTTGCAGCTTCCTGGTGAGCTCCAGGTGGCAGAGTGCCAGCTTGTCCGAGGACACGCGGAAGACCTCCCAGAGCGGGGCGAAGGTCCTGGGGGCAGGCGGGGTCACACCCAGGGCCCAGCGGGCCCACCCCCTGCGGGGCCCCTCAGACAGCACGGCTGACATTGGCTCGGGCACTACCACGCACGCGCCGGGCCCCGCAAAGCATCAACGCCCTTTAATCCATTTCATGCCCACTGCAAGTGCCAAGAGGCGGGCCTGGGACAGACGGGGAAACTGAGGCATGGGACGCTCCATAACTCACCCCAGGCCCTCAGCAAATGAACATCAGAGCTGGAATTCAAACCCTTGCCCTCCCGACAGAAATTTCGTCCTACGGCAGCCAAGGGGAATTTTGCAAATGCCAACGGGACCACGTCGTGTCTTCATTTAAAAGTCACTTGTGTGTCGGGCCCCTGTGGCCTCCCCCATCTCCCCACCCCCACCCCATTTTCTGTCCCCCTCAGTCGGGCCCTGCAGCCATGCCAGCCTCTTCACTCTTTCTTGAACACGGCAAGTGTGTTGCTGCCTCAGGGCCTTGGCACGCCTGAGCCACCTGCCTGGGTCTCTGTCCCTCAGACACCCCCACAGCCAGCAACTTCTCCTTATTAAGGGCCCACCCCAGAGGAAGTGCCCAGTCTCTCGTTCTCCCAGTTCATTCCCTTCCTAGCACTTCGCTTGCCAGGAGGAAACTTTGTGTGCGTTTAGTGCCTGTCACAGCCTTCATCGCAGATGTACCTGCGCTGCCGCCAGCACCTGGCATGCAGAAGCCACTCCGTAATTGTGGAATGAATGAATGAGCTAGTGACGGAATGAATGATACACATCCCCCTATCCAATCAGCCCCATACGTGGGGCAGATGACACCCTGTTCTACATGTCATGAGTGTGAAGAGAGGTACACCCAAAGGGAGGCTCCCAATGCCACCAGGGTCCCCAGAGGCCAACTCACCCCACAGGGGTCCCGTTGCTGGCCAGCTTGGAAAGTTTCGCCATAGCCTTCGAGTAGGTCTCCTCGATGGTGGCTCTGTGTAGGAGGACAGGGTGAAGACAAGGACACTTAGGGACACTTTTAGGAGAGGCGCCACCGCTCTGAGCCTCAGTTTCCCCATCTCAGACATCTGAGAAGTAGCTCTCCAATGGGGGGCTGATACAAAACCACAAAACCCTGGGGGGATGCTTTGGAAATCCATAGGAGGTTTTTTTCTTCAGTAAAACATTTTATCAACAACAGCAGTGATCACAGCAGCCGCAGGTGAAACGTTTTTTGAGCACATACGATAAGGTAGGCACCGTGCTACAAACCTTGTAGGGTTCGGCTCATTTAATTGCAGGAAAAAAAGCACGTCTTTCCTTTACCTCTCTTGGGAGACACTGCTGAATGCCCGTCTGAGACCCACTCACACCCTGGCCCTAACAGAACCTCGATTTTGTTTGGGGTGTGCACGGGAGCAGAGGTTGCCTCGCAACTCGCGTTCATTCTGTTTTCTAGAACGTGGGTGTCTGTGCATTGCCAGGCTGAAATGTAGATGCTCTCATTGTACGTGTTTGCATTGATCATCTCGAGGGCACGAGATGGAGTTTCCAATCCCCCCCGCCCAAGTAGGTTATGTTATCTTGTCTGCAGGAAGAAGGCGTTCGAGAGCTGGTGATTGTTGTTTAGAAGGGGATATGGGGACGGCAGGGCTGAGAATGCGTGGTTTCCAGGGTCTTCAAGCCCCTTTGGTTCGTGGATCCTCTAGGAATGTAGACCCGGACTGAACAGGGCATGGTGTGGCCACAAAGTGGGCGCGGCTGCATGGGCCATGGCTGTGGTCTCTGGTGGGTGGGGCTCAGGGGACCTCACCTCTCCCGGATGAAGTCCGCCAGCTCCTTGGTGGAGATGGGTCCCTGCTTCACACTGTGGTACAGGACCTCAAAGCCATGGTTTTTCTCACCCTGCAGGGGATGTGGGTTGAGATTCAGAAAGAGACTGTAGGAGACATCAGACTTGCCTAGCAACAGGGGTGTGGGCCAAAGAGCAAACTAGCAGAAGTCCATCCCCTTGGCTGTAGGGATAGGTTCAGGCCTGAACCAATCAGCATGTTGCATTTCCCCCAGTCACAGGGATTGGTTCAAGGGCCTTGAGTTGGTCCAATCAGAGAGAAATCTGGGATTTTTTTTGTCCCATAGTTAAGGGAGGTCGATCTCATGTGTTCATAGTCTCTTTGTCTCTGTCTTTGTCTTTGTGTCTCCCTCTTTCCCTGTTTTTCTGTGTCTCTCTGCCTCTGTTTCTGTCTCAATCAGTCTCTTCCCCTCTGCTCTTCTCTTTGTGACTTTCCATAAATAAGGAATTATGTGCTCACAGGAGATACCAGAAGTGGAAACCACGAACTTTGGAAAGAAGCTGAGCCAGAGAGAGTCCACATAGAAAAACATGTGTTGGGTCTAGCTGCTGGATCAAACCCACCCTGAAAGCCACATTACCCCACAATTGTTCAGTTTTGTAAGCCAATACAACCCCTATTGTTTAAGTCACTGTAGTTGTGTTTTCAGTTCTCATCAACATGGAAACTCCTTCTCTGAGAACCCCAGAGAAGGGTCCAGGTCTGAGTTCACTCTCTGGACCCAGCAAAGCCCAGCACAGAGTGAGGCTTTGAGTTTGTTGAATAAATGAACAAATGAGTAATTCTGCTGTTACCTGCTAGTACTGATGGGAACTGGGCCTCTGCCCTGGTGCGTGCTGATGCCCTGCTGAACCTCTTTCCTCCACGTACTGGGGTCATCACAGCAGAGGAGGCCAGGGCTGTGCTGTGTGTCCTGGGAAACTCACTGCTCTTCTCTGAACTTTTAGTAGCTCCTCATTAAGATGGGGCAGGGGGTCATCTGCCTCTTATGTGGGGACAAGGTGAGCACCAGGATGACCCACATCAGCATCCCCTGAAGCCCCAAAGGGACTCTAGTTTTTGCTAATTCATCACATGGTTAGTTAACACTTTGTTTTAAATTCGCTCACGTTTCTGCTCCAAATGCAACCGTGTAAAAGGGCAAGTTTTACTGCTGTTCTAGATGGAAAATCAGGACCCCTTGCCATACTATGGAAATAGGAAAAAATGAGGCAACAATTATATTTTAATGCCGGCCAGATCCTGTCGCCTGTGAAGGGCATCATGTCTGAACTAAGCTGTCCATTAAGAAGGGCAATCAGCTGGGGTCCGAGGGAACTGGAGACATTTTAGTACCAAACGAGGCCTTGTAACTGAGCCTGAAAGAGGAGGCTTGCAGGGGGATCCGATGCTATTTAGGTCCCGGCAGAAATCACTAAAGCGATCCCTTTGGCAGCACTTGGCGGGCTCTCCATAAATGGTGGTGTCCTCCTTCTCCTCCACCTGCAGGTTCACCCCCCGGTTACCTGGAGGCTTCGAAGGCTAAAGCCAGAAGTTGCTGCTAGATAGCCTCTGTTGCTGCAGAAATGGAGAAACTAAAGCCAAGACTGGGGCAGACCTAGGTCAGCCTCAAGCCCAGATCTCCCAATGGTCACTCCTCATTCTAGAATCATCTATGGCTCCCTATTGCCCACCAGCAACTGAAGTCCAAGTCCTTAGCCTGGAATTTTCTTTCCAGCCTCATCTCCTAGCTTTTTCCTAACCTTGCTAGCAAAACAAAAAAGAACAAAGACATTTGGTGCCTTTCCACCACCAGCCAGGGCATTCCTGCCACCAGCTCCCCAGCCTCTCTCTCCTCCACTCCAAATCCTCCCACTCCCCAAGCATCACTGCCAGGCCCACCTTCTCTAGGAAGCTTCTCAGACTTTCTTGCCTCCAGCTCCCCAGCAATACATTTCCTCTCCTCTCATGTTCAGAGTGGTACTATCAGGGTTCAAGGGTCAAATTTCTCCTTACACACACTGGCTCACTTCGGGTTGGTGACTTCATTCTCTGGGCCTCAATTTCCTTCCTTGTCTGACAAGTGGGGACAAATAACAGCACCCGACTCCCAAGGGGCTTGGTGAGATGAGGCTGCCACAGTGCTGGACCCGGGGGATCCTCGGATGAGGCTGCACCAGGCACCGCCGCCCAGGCCAGCATCTGTGGCTGACTCAGAGCCAACCACTGGCCTGTTTCCCAGACCTGGCAAGGCCCCCCCGCCCCCGACAAGGCGTCTGCCTCCCTTGGACTGGGCTGGCAGCCGAAGGTCCAGGAGGGGCTGTCTTGGGCCTGTGTCTCCTACCAGAACCTCTAGATCCAAGTTTTGCTCTGTGCCAGCCTGAGTAGAGTCTTTCCAACAGAGCTTGATCATGTCCCTTTCCTGCTCACACGTTCCCCATGGCTCCCTAGTGCCCTCTATACCTCTGGCCCTGCCCTGGCCCAACAAGACTGGGGCATCGCTGTCTGGGTTGATCTACGGGCCATCCAGGGCCCCAGCATCACCCAGCAAAACACCAGGCATATGTGGCGGCGCCAATACAAGCGAGTGTTGAAAAGACGCCTGGCTAGTGACAGATGTCACGGGAGCCCTCCCCGAGTCCAGGAGTGAGGCAGGAATTTCATTCCCCATTCCCAAATGGGGAAACTGACCCTCGGGGAGCTGAAGCCACCTGCCTGAGGGCTCCCAGCAGAGCCCAATTTGAATCCTGAATTCAAAGCACTTAACCACTTTGCACTGGGCTATCTTTGGGTGAGGTGGGGGAGTTGGGGGTGGTTTCTATTTTCTCTTTGCTGATCTGAATTTTCTGCAGGGAGCTTGCACGCCTCACGCAATTAAAAAGAATTTAAAATACATGTAGGTGCCACTGTCAGGGTTGCAAAATGTGGGCGACTTTTGATCCTGAAACGGTCAACCCCTTGCCCAGAGGCACTAACAGGGGCTCAGAGAGGCATAGCCCTTCGCTGGGGTCACACAGCCTTTCGGAGGATAATCTGGGGAGTTTGACCCTTGCAGAGAGGGAGCAGGTCAGACCTCTGCAGGTGGCAAGGGGGTGCGGGCCCCTTTAAGAAAGCAAGTGCCAGTAAGAGGAGCCCCAGCTGGGGAGGGAGAAAGGGAGGGATTGGGGCTTGTTGCCAGGGGCAACCAGTTGCCTCGCAACGGGCTTCCTCTGCAAGCTCAGGGCCTGCAACTGGGGAAGGGGCTTTCTCCTCTGGTCCCTCCCTGACTCCGGGGCCCTCTCCTGTTCACACATCCTCAGTGGCTTCCCATTAGTCTGGCCCTGCAAGAGGAGTCCCTGTTCCCTGACTTGCCCAGGCTGTCCCACAGCAGACATGGCTCTGTATCCTGGCTCCCACTCTGGGTACGCCCCCAGCGCAGGGCTCAGCCATGATCCTGCAGGGCTGGGGGTGTCTGGCTGGCCAGAGTGGGTCGCCTGGACTTGGGGACTCCTCTTTGGGGACCGGGGCTGGGGTGGGGCCTCTTGGAGGTCCCGGCATGTCCCAGAGTTGGCTGGGCATGAGGTCGTGGTGGCAGGGAGGGAGGAAATCAGTGAGTGAAAGCGAATCTGTCTCACTCAGCCCCACCTCGGGCCACAGTAGGTGGCCCAGCTGCGACAGCAGCGGGGTGCAGGGGCCGTGAGAGGTCAAGCCAAGAAAACCCCCAACTCTCCGGGACGGGAGCACGTGGAAATTCCCTGGCTGCAATGACCCTGGATCCTGGAAGTTCGGTCCCCTGGGCCCCGGGTTTGAGCTCTCACTCTGCACTCCTGCACTGGGCACGTAAGGTCAGGTAAGAGATTCCTCCTCTGGGCCTCAGTCTCCCTGTGGTGCAAGCTGTGGCTCGGCCAAGGCCACAGGGCCCGTGAGGTCTGCGGGTGTGGATTCGAACCCAGCCCGATTCCCCTCCCTTTAACTTCTGTGCCCTGCAGACCTTCTACCTGCCCAAGACTCTGCCCAGGACATGCCCAGTCCCGCATCTCCATAAAAGTCCCTGCAGCCCTGCTAGGAGCCCCTGCCAAAATAAGAGTAGGTCTTACCCAAAAATGCTCCCCAAAATACGACATCCTGATGGCCTCTGTGGAGACCCCCGCAGGTCCCTGTCCGGTGCCTGCCTGAAGAGAGAGGCAAGTTTGAGCCACAGGGTCATTGCCAGTACGGGCCTGAGGAGGGAATCCCCCCGTGGAGGCAGGAGAGGAAGGATGGAGGAGGAACAGAAAGCCCCAGTGCTGTGAGCGTACCAGGGCCCCTGAGATAATTCACCCTTGGCCCTGACACCAGGTAGTTCCCAGTCCAGGGGCACAGAATGGGACACAGATGCCCCCAGTCCCATAGGGTCAAGGCTAGACTAGACAGAGGGACAAGGGCTAGGGCAGTTTAGATTGGAGGAAGGGGCATAGAAAGTCGGGTTTTTAAGCATGTATAAGAGTTCATGGCAAGGGGTGAGAGTAGTGTTAGATGAGCCCCAGTCTAGGTTGAGAAGCTTTGAGCCATTTCACAGATGGGGAAATCAAGCCCCCACCTCCCCCAAAGAGGGGAAGCCACTTGCCAAAGTCACACAGCCAGGAAGTGACGGTAGATTTGCACTCTGGACCAGCTGAGCCCAGATCTGAGCTCTCAGATCCACTCCAGGTCGTTCCTGCAGGAAAAGGGTTTGGTGAGAGACGGATGCTGGGGCTGTGATCAGGGGTCCCCGAGGGTCCCCTGGGGTCTCCTGAACCCCTCTACAACAGTCCCCACCTCATGAACATGCCTGGAATGGAGAGCTCCCCTGTCACTGTGGTGACCCAGCTGGCACTAGTGCCCCCATGAGTCCCAACCCTGCCCTTAGAAGCCAGTGTTCACCTGGTGTCTGAGTCACTGTCCAGCTCTGTGCCTCAGTTTCCCCATCTGCAAGACAAGAGGGAATGCTTAGAATGGGTCTTGCTGGGGGACCCCAGGTCTCTTCGCACAGGGGTTTGGGCCAGGCCTCCCAGCAGGGGAGGGACATGTGGTGTCCTTGGCATGTTCTCGAGGCCAGGCTTGTCACTGGAGCCTGCAGGCCTCATCCATAATTCATGACCCCACGAGCAGCTCAGCAGCAGCTGGGAGCCTTGGAGGCACAGTGGCAGCAGGGACACGGATCGGTGGCCGCAGGACGGGGAAGCTCCCTGCGCTAACTGGGAAGGGACCAACCAGGATGTTGGGCAAGGCTGCCCCTCTCTGAGCCTCACTTTACCTAATCTTGAAAGTTAGTTTAATTTGACCCATTGTCATCCAGCCTCCAGTCCAGGGACTTTTGGAGTCATCCGGCACCTTCCATGCCCCTGCGCTGGCCAGGACAACGCCAGGGTCCCTGAGATGATCAGCCCCGGGCCTGGCCACAGAGGAGTCTGCAGTCCAGGGGGACAGAGCTGGACACAGACGCCCCTGGTTCCGCATGTTCGGGGCTGAGCCAGGTGGAAGGACAAGGGCTGGACTATAAAGGAGGGGCCATGGGAGTTGGAGTTTTAAAGCATGAGTAGGCGTTCACCAGGTAAAAAAATTATCTGTTTCAACAAATGTTCCCAACCACCACCTTGTACTGTGCAATGCTGAGGACCCTGAGAACTTCAGTCCCCAGAGCAGCCGCCGAGGACGCCTAGTCTGTGGGGTGGGGGTGGGGGTGACCCGGCTGACGTTGCCCAGAGGGACAAGCCCCACATTCCCACATCATGTCTCAGCTCTGGCTGCAACCTGGTCCCCAAGCTTCCAAATCCCTCCGGGCCCTGCTGCGCCATGCGGGAGCCGCCAGCCCCACGTGGCAACTTAATTTTAAACTAAGTAAAATCAGTACAATCACACACCAACTCCTCCGTTTACTAGGCTTTTTTTTTTTTTAAGGGCGTTGATTGGGAAAGAACACACTGGCTTCTCTTCCAGGGATCCGTCGACATGTGGGGCGGTGGCTGCCGCGTTGGACGTACAGATAGACAAGGTTCTGCCCAACGACATCGCCCTAGGGGAGCCGGGAGCCACCGCGTGCCCAAGTTCCCAGAAACCCAAGACTCTCGCTGCTGTTTCTACACTTCCAGTGACATGGCCTCACCCACCCCGTCACCGGCACGTAGACACTCGCTGAGCACCAGAGCGTGCTCGGCCCGGGCCGACTGTCACAGTCATCGGTGAAGCGCAATCTCAGCTCCTCGAGCCAGGCCGCTGAGGCACAGAGAAGTGAATCTTTGGTTCCGCAGGTGACGGTGATTTGAGCCCTGGCCCAATTCCTGTTCGGAACCCCCGCCCTGGCTTTGGTCCCCTCTGCCGCCCCCAGCTTGCTTCACCACTCAAAGCCGCGATGGGGGTGCCAGTGAGCAAAGGGTGCCCCCATGCAGGCCCTGGCCCGGCCCAGGAAGTGACACCTGCTACTTCTCCCGAAACCCAGGCCTGGGGCAGGCAGGGAGGTCTCCCTTCTGTTCCTGGGGGGGCAAGGAGGGCACACGGGTGCCTGCTGGCCAGGGTTCAACTCACCCGACAGGGCAGCGAGTGACACTGGGGCCCTGTCTGATGGGGCAGGCGCCGGGAGACGCGGCGAGGCCCCTGCCACTTCCGTCAGCACCAAGCAGAGGCCTGTGTGCACCGTGGGGACAGGAAGCTCGCTCCGCCCCACCCACCACCCAACCGCCACCTCCCCTCCCCCGCCCGACCGGCACCCCTGGGACCTCCCTGGAACCACACAGGCCGTGGCTGGGTAATCTGCGGTGCCTGAACCTGGGGCCCCCAGCCTGGGGCTGTTATAGCCGAAAGCTAACAATCACGACAACCGTTGTGAAACAGCAGCACCCGCAACTGAGCGCCAACCCGGCCTCGGCAGTCAAGGCACGGTGGGCCAGTGACACGCGCTTCACACCGGGAGAAACTGAGGCTCAGGGAGGGTGATCCGCTCGGAACGGGGAAGGCGCTTTTCCCCTTTTCCTCCGTTAAAAACATTTAAATCGTATTTTACAACTGCACTGTCACAGAGACAAATATATTAATATTACAGATGAAAATGCTTCCTTCCACCCGAAAGTTCATTTTTTTCTTCCCTGCCGACTTTAAAAGAATTGAAAACATCACTGCAGGCCCCTAAAAGTACCGTGAGCCCGAGACGCGGTGCTCACTGGGTCCAATGGAGCAGCGAGCCCCGCCGGCACCCAGGTCTCCCAGCCTGTGCAGCGCCAGGGCAAAGCCCAGAGACGCACGAATACTTCCCAAGGCCACACAGCAGGCTGCCAGCTGACCCAGGGCCCCAGCCTGCCTCCCCGGCACCAATTCTTCAAACCTGGCAGGCACACAAGCAGCCTGGGAGCAGACGGAGCAGAACAGGAACCGAGTCAGCAAAGGCGGCAGCGCTCGAGCTCCCAGCCCTGGGAATGGGGTGGGGCCCAGCCGGGTGTCCGGAGCCCCTGACCTCTTCCCGGGTGACCCTGGGCTGCCCCTGGCCTGTATGGGCCCCCAGAATCCACAGGATCAGACACTTCTCTGTCTTGGACTCCAGCTTGCACACAGTAGGGCCAGTCTGGGGGTTTTCTCTTCCTTCCCAGCCACCAACTGGCCGGCCCGCGTGGATGCCGCGCTGTTTCAGTGACCAACTCTCTCATGTCTCCTTCCGGGGCTGTGGTCACTTCCACAGTCTGGCTAGATTCCCACAACGGTGCCTAGAGGCAGTGTGCACCCCGCTGGGGAAACTGAGGCACACGTCTCAGGTCACACAGCAACTCGGCCACCAAGTGGGCATCTGAGCTCACGCTCAGGAATTTCTTAGCCCTCAGCACCGGTCTCTTCCCTGTTCGTCACCTCATTTGGCAGACACCCACTGTGTACCCAGATGCTGGAGTCTCAGCAGACAACACCCTGTGCAGACTTTCTTCTCTCCTCCCTCCTCCCGGTCGGCTGTGACCCCATTTAACAAGCACTGATATTGCAATTATATTATAATGATCATGTTTGCACGCACAGCACTCCCTTCCTCCCCCAGGCTTCTCTCATCTTCCCAGAGGGAGTCAGCCCATTTCACAAAAGGACAAACTGAGGCATGGAAGGGAAAAAACCACACACACAGGTAGAGGCAGATCCAACTGGGGGTGTTGAGCTCCCAGCCCAGTGCTCACTCCTGGGCTCACTGCTGGGATGGAGCCCCAAGGGACAGGGGATGGGCTGGCCTGGTGCCTCCCACCTCCTCCTGCCCAGGGCCTCTCCCAGAACAGGCTCGCCCCTGGCGTGGGTTATGGTATGTGGGTCAGGGTGCGCCCCAGGCAGTACCACCAGTGAGACCAGGGTGGCTTGAACTCCTGTTGCAAGGATCGTAGCTTGGTCGTATGTTTTACTGGCTGGCAGGTCAGCCCCCATCCCTGCCCCCAGCCCCGATGCCAGACTGTGACCATCAACCCATTTTGCAGTGCAGTGCACTGAGGCTCAGAGGCCAGCAAGGCATATGGGGGAGGTGGATCTCCAAATCCAACGCTCTCCTGACCCCAAACCATCTACATCTTAAGCAAAAGAGTAGAATCGCAATGTGACAAAAGGCAGGACGAAGGGGTTCAGAATCTGTACAATGTCCCAAGCTCCCAACCTCGATTTGCAAAAGAGGAAACCAAGGCTCAGGGAGGTGTTGTCACCTGCCCAAGGTCACCAGTGAAGCAGGTCCATTCGATGCTGCCTCTTGGTCCCCAGTGCGGCTGGGGCAGGTGACTCGGGGGATCTGAGGCAGATGGAGGGGCCGCCCACCCCCCGCCCCTCCTCCACACCCCACTCACAGCAAGCCTCTGGCAAGATCCTAATTTACCTCGATTTATTTTAATCCCCAGGAACAGATGCTTGCTGTCCCCCCGCCCCCCACTGAGAGAGGGACCCCACAAGTCCCAGCTCCAGGCCCTTCCAGGCCTTGCCTAGCCAGGCAGGGAACCCCACACTGACCTCCTTCCCAGAATCCTAACCTTGGGGTCCCTACGGAGAATGCCAGTGAAAGGTCCCCCATCCCATCCTTGAGGCCGGGGTAGGATGGGGCAGTCTAGGGCAGGGGACAGGGGGCAGGGGACCCCCAGTTCCTCCAGCAGTCAGGCCTGGATAGGGGTTCACACTGGAGTGAAAGGGGAGGGGTCCCTCGCCTCGGTCCCTGGGGGTCTGCAGGCCGAAGCCAGGAAGAGGAAAATCGGGGGTGGTCTCCTTGGCCGCACGGGGTCCCACGCTCTAAGGGGAGCGGCGCCCCCATCTTTGCAGCCCCAGAACCCAAATCCGGATCCAGGCTTAGAATAAAGGGATGTGGGGAGGGGTCTCCCGTTGCAGCCGCCCCCCTCGCGCTCCGGTTCCAGGCCAGGGGATGGAGGATTTGAGGAGGGGTCCCCATCTCCTCCTGCAGACCCTCAACTGCCCCCGGGGTGGGGGAAAGCCGGGGCGCCCACCGCGCAGCCCCCCCGCCCCTGCTCGCCACCCCTGCGACCGCCGCAGCCGCCGGGGCTGCGGGGCACGGTGCGCACGGGAGGCCGCGCGGGTGGGTGTCCCACGGGGCTCCGGGGACAGCACTCACCTCCTGCGCTCGGGCGACCCCGCGCTGGCCGCCACCTGCGGCTCCGTCGCTGACACCCGAGCCCGTCCCGCCCTCCCTCCGGGGCTGCGGCGCGGCCGCCGGCTGGCTCCGCCCCCGGGGCGTGGCCTAGGCAGAACCCTCCCCCGCGATGGCGCCGGGATGCAGAGGCGGGCTCTGAGTCCGCGCGGGCCGCCGTTGGGCCATTTAGGCGGTCAGCTCCGCCAGCCCAGCGCGCTGATTGGCTGAGCCGGAGACGAGGATGCTTTTTATCCACTCCACCACCTGCAGTTCATTTGCATAATTTAAAGAGACAGGTGCCGCTCCTTCCACCTCAGACCCGTGGGGAAGAGGGAAGGCGTGACCAGCGTTTATTGAGCGCCTACTGTGTGCCAGGCTCTCAGCTGGGTTCATTTGATGACCTCCCACCAGCCTGTGAGCGGGACATTATTGATGCTTATTTTACAAATGGGAAAAACTGAGGCTCAGAGAGGGCAAGGACTTTCTTGGAGGCCACACAGCAAGTCTGCAGCTGGGTGAGGGAAGCTCTGGGATCCGGCTCCCCGGACTGGAGAGGGCCATGCCCACACATGCCACCACACCATGTGACATTTCTGAGATGCTCCCGGCCCCTTTGCCTGTGCCCTCATAAAATAAGACTGCTGGTCTCACACTTAGCACTGCACTTAGGGACAGAACATGGGGCTGATCTGGCCTCGGGCCTCTCCTCCACCAGCCTCCCCAGCTCAGTAAGGGCAGCCCAAGGATCTTCCCCGGGAGTCCCTGAGAATCCTCTCTTCCCTTCGTCAACACGTCATCCTGCAACCCCAGTGTCTCTGAAACACCCCCGAATTTCCCATTTTCCCGCATCCCACAGTGGTCTGGGTCACGGCTCGGTCACCTCCAGCCTGAGCGCTGCCTCAGCTTCCTACTGGGCCTCTTGTTTCCTCCACCCCTGCCCCAGAGGACCCCTGTTGCCCAAGACACCTATAGTTCTTTTTTCCTTTTTTTTCATAACCTTTTTGTTTTAGAGCAGTTTCGGATTTACGGAATTATTGTGAACACAGCACAGACAGTTCCTGTAGACGCCCCACGCCCGGTTTCCCCTTTTATTAACATCTGACATTCGTGTGGTACACTTGTTACAATTACTGAACCAATATGGAGACATTATTGTTAACTAAAGTCTATACTTTATTCAGATTTCCTCAGTTTTTCCCTAATGTCTTTTTTCTGTTTCAGGATCCCATATAACTGTTTTTTTTTTGAGACAGGGTCTCGCTCTGTCACCCAGGCTGGAGTGCAGCAGTGTGATCATAGCTCACTGCAGCCTCGAACGCCCAGGCCCAATCGTCCCCCCTGCTGGGACTACAGGTGTGTGCTACCACCCCCAGCTAATGTTTTCTACTTGCTTGCAGAGATGGGGTCTCGCTATGTTGTCCAGGCTGGTCTCACACTCCCCACCTTGACCTCCCAAAGTGCTGGGAATACAGGTGTGAGCCACCACGCCTGGCCAGGATCCCACATGACATTTGGTCGTCATATCTCCTTAGGCTCCTCTGGGCTGTGACAGTTTATCAAACTTGCTTGTTTTTGATGTATCCCCCCCACCCCTTTCATGCTATCTCCTTTGGAAAGAAGACACAGGTGCAGTCTATACCTGAGGAGTGGGGAGTTATATCCCCCTTGCTTGAGGACTGAATAGCTACATAAATTATTTGGAATTCCTCTGCATAGGAATGTGTCCCCCTCCCACCTTTATTTATTCATTCAATCATTTATATCGGTATGGACTCGCAGATATTTATTCTGCACTTTGTGTTACAATCAAACACTATCGTATAGATTTTGTGGCTCAGATTGTTCTAGCTTTGGCGGCTGGGAGCTCTTTCAATCGGTTCTCACGTCGCTCTGACATGCCTCTATGTTGCTTTCTCCTTTTAGCGTGGCCTTACCCTATAGCACGACAGGATGCTCCGGGCTCATCTTGCATATTTCCTGCCCTAGTCCTAGAACCAGCCTTTTCTCCAAGGAGCAGCCCGGGTCCGGTGCCTTTTACTGGGGAATGGAATTAGAAACCAAGATCCGGGCAGCAGGTGTGCTTGCTGTTACCGGGGTGTCATTGCTTCTGGGCCCTCGTAGCAGACAGAGCAAGGGCCTATGTGTACACTAACCTGCGTGTGTACACTTACCTGTGAATATTTCAATGTAACTGCATAGAAGGCCGAACGGCCTCCCGCGCTTGCTGGTCTGTGACTTTCCACTTCAAAAGTGACAAGCCTGGCTCCTATTGTCCGGCCTCCAGCTGCCGAGTTGTTCTATTCCATTCCCATGCACATGTGCGGTGGTTCCGGGATGTTAACCCGGACCCACACCAGGTGTTTCAAACAGAAACTGGTCACCTTCTCCAGCTCCGAACCCTCCCCTCACGCCCAGGCACCCTTGGTGAAAACCCCAGCCCCCTCCCAGCTGCGCACCTGCCTGTGTGGTCTGGCCCTGCCCAAATCCCTGTCCTCATCTCTCTCTACCTCACAGCCTTTGCCCTTGCTGTGACCACCAGCTGGAGCACTCTCTTCCCAGCACCCCAACTGACTGGTGACCTCCGCACCTTTAGCTCTTAACTCCTATGTGGTCCCGTCCTCCGGGAAGCCCTCCATCTGCCTTCCCAGGCTCCTGAGAATCTATCTCGCCTTCCTTCCAGCCCAGTGCTTGCCCCTGAGAACTGGGCTGTCAGGCTGGCCTCCGCCCTCTCTCAGCCTGGGAGCTCCCTGGAGTCCCTGGCACCACCCACACTCTCACGTGAGGTCTCGACTGCAGTCACACGCCCCCATATACTCCCCTCTCAAGCCTGTGCCAGGGGCAAGGTGGGAAGGCGGAATGGATTCCTGTTTTAAAGCTGTAGAAACTGCGGCTCAGAGACAGGAAGCTACTCTCTGAGGTCACACAGCAAAGATGAATCCGAGTCAGGACTTGAGCCAGGTGTGCTGGTGCCAAAGATCTCACCTGTCCTGGCCTCGGACCCAAAAGATGCTGTGGGCGAGGGGAGGGCAGGGGCTGAGCAGGCCAGGGAAGGAAACTCAGGGGTCCAGTTGCCACCAATACAGCACAAGGACCCGCCCGACCCCCGAGATTCAGGCCGACTTTCTTATTTCTGAGATTGGAAAAGGCAGAAGCCCAGAGAGGTTAAGTAACATTCCCAAGGTCACCCAGCAGTGCTGCCAAGCTGGGACACAGTCGCCATTTCCTGAGTACGTACCTGCAGTGAGCAGGTGGATGCCAGACCCTGTCCTTGGCACTGGGGACCCAGCAACCACCAAAACAGAGTGGGTGCGGCTCGCACCAGCTCACAGCGAGGGGGAAGGGATCTCACACAAACAAGAGAGTCTGGCAGGGCTACAAACTAGAAGCGAATACAAGACGGTGATGTGCTCGTGGCCAGAATGACATTTTAAAGGGAGTGGGTCAGAAAGGGCCAGAGGAAGGGCCAAGGAAGTGGACCAGCAGGGAGCAAGGAGGGCTTCCTGGAGGAGGGGCCATAGCAGTGGGGTTCCCCGTCACTGCCTCCCACATCTTCCCAGAAATGTGCCCTGGCCACGCCCCACCAGGACCCAGACCCCTCCCCGCCACACACTTCCCCCACGTCCGTGTCCAGAGCCCGCCTCCCCACCCTTGGGGTTAGTCCTGGCTGCTCAGCGGGGCGTCCGGGCAGCTGCAGACCAGCAGACCAGGCCTTGGCCTCTTCCCCCCCGCCCCCCGTCCTCCAGGAGCGTCCTCTTCCCCAAATGAGGCTCGCTCCTTGCACCCCCATGCAGCAGTGCTGGGGCCACCTCCCCACGCCCCGCACCACGGGTCGTTGCTTCCTTGTGCGTGTGCGGCCCTCCCTGGAGGGCAGCATCCAGGGCACTCCAGCGGGAGAACGCCACGCCACTGTGAAGACCTGGGGGTGGGACCTGGGGGTGTTGAAGCAACACCCAGAAATCGGAGAAATCTGGGCGGTTGTGGCTCAGGGTTAGTATCAGGGAGGGGCCGCTGCAGACGAGCCTGGCCAAGGTCACTCATCCGCCTCCTGCCGCCTGCTCCAGGGTCCCCAGGTGCTTTGACAGCAGCCAGGGTATTTTTAGTGCATGCTCCAGCACAAGGGGCAGAGTCTGGGCCCGACAGCTGCCAGGAAGGATTGGGGGGTGAGGGAGCGGGAGAGAGGGAGAGAGGGACAGCAGGGAAGAGACAAGGAGAGACCTAGAGAGCGACAGAGACAAGAGACACGCCCCGTGGCTCCCCAACTCTCCTAGCCTGTAGATGGGCAAGAGTCAGAGGCCACTGCCCTGGACCAGGGGTTGGCAAACGACAGCCCACCCCAAACTGAGCCCGCTGCCTCTTTTTATAAATAAAGTTTTATTGCAATGCAGCCTCTGTCACTGAGCAGTGGATCCCCGCCCGACACGCACAGAAGCCAATACCACGACACCAGCTTTGGAGAACTGAAAAAGATTTATTTCGAGTCTAGCGGCAAGGAGACAGAAGGTGACCCGCGCACCCCCCCACAGTGGGCCTGGGGTGGGGTTCACGGCCAGAGGGTAGCTAGCGGGGAGGGGGAACGGAACCAGGTGCGAGCTGATCGGGCGTGCGCAGCAGTGGTCACGAGTCCTTGGCCCTGAAGTCGGCACCGCCTGCTTCCTAATCTGGTCCCTGCTCCTCTTTCTTGGCTCAGAGGACTTGGTTTCCCCTGTGCTGACTTTCTCCGGGGCCGTGACTGTCGTGCTCCGGTTATGCGACTTGCAGCCGGGGTCCGCGGCACTGAGACACTCAGCTCGTCGCTGACAGGTCAGTTACGGCGCACCGGACCGACTCGGCTGCAACGGCCCAGTTCCGTGGTCTCGGGACCATGGCGGCACGCGACACCAAAAATGTGGCTCTTTGGTTCTTTACAGAAAGATTGCCAACTCTTGCTCAGGACAAAATGATCTCTCTTGGGGACAGCTGTCAGTGGTCATTAGTGATTTTCACCACTATTTCTGGTTCTCCTTCTAGGTACGAGGGAGGAGTATACCTTCCCGCTTCTGAAGTTAGGAAAGGTCATGTCACCTGCTTTGGCCAGTGGAATGAGAGCAGAATGCGTGTCACTTCCCCGGAAGCCCTTAGGGGCCAGTGCCTGACTCCCAGGTCTCCTTGCCCTCCCGGGACCTGCGACAGTCTAGGTGGGGGATGCCGAGTGAGGGCGGCCAGGCACACAGCAACATCAGAAACCTGAGGGTAGGGTAATAGTCACCAAATACAGAGAGCAGAAGCCCAGGCCCCGCAGCTTATTAAGATGGAAATAAAGTCAGACAAAGTGGGTTCTTTCTAGGAATACGACAAGGCTACATCAGTGTTAGAAAAATCTAGTGACAGATCTAAAACAAAGATACACTTATGATCCCCTGCGGTGGTTCTTAACTTCATATATATTGAGGCTCTGTTATTGGGTGCATACAAGTTTAGGACTGTTTTCTCTTCTCGGTGAATTAAAAGCTCTGATTTTTTTTTTTTTTTTTTGAGACAGAGTCTCACTCCGTTGCCCTGGCTAGAGTGCTGTGGCGTCAGCCTAGCTCACAGCAACCTCAAACTCCTGGGCTCAAGCGATCCTTCTGCCTCAGACTCCCTAGTAGTGGGACGACAGGCATGCGCCACCATGCCCGGCTAATTTTTTCTATATATTTTTAGTTGTCCGATTAATTTCTTTCTATTTTTAGTAGAGACGGGGTCTGGCTCTTGCTCAGGCTGGTCTCAAACTCCTGAGCTCAAACAATCCGCCCGTCTCGGCCTCCCAGAGTGCTGGGATTACAGGCGTGAGCCACCGCGCCCGGCCTAAAAGCTCTGATTTGCTAGTGCTTGTACATGCGCCAGAACGTAACCGTCAGCCAGCTCTGCCGCCACGACGAAGCAGGAGAGACCGGTGGCTTAAACAAGAGCATTTATTTTCACACGCTTCTGGAGGCTGGAACTTGAGACCAGGGCGCCAGCACGGCTGGGTTCTGGTGAGGGCCCTCTTCCTGGCTTGCAGGAGAGGGGCCAATAGGCGGGGTGCACTGGCTCACTCTCTAATCCCAAGGGAGGCCAAGGCAGGAGGATCGCTTGAGGCCAGGAGTTCAAGAAGAGCCTGGGCAAGATAGTGAGACTCCCTCCCATCTCTACAAAAAGTAAAAATAAAAAATTCACCAAGGGTGGTGTTACATGTCCACAGTCCTAGCTACTCAGGAAACTGAGACAGGAAGATAGCTTGAGCCCAGGAGTTTGAGGTTGCAGTGAGCTAGGATGAAGCCACGAACTCTACCTGGGGCAACAGAGTGAGACTCTGTATCTTAATGAAAAAGAGGCAGATGTCACTTAACAGTTTAGCCAAATGAAAAATCGGGGAACTGGTACACATAGAAATGGTATCCCCAGAAGTCCGTCCTTACCTGGTAACAACTGGAAAAGGGTCATAACCTATGTCCCCGGCAACAGGAGACTGGGCGGGACCAGCTTTGTCCCGCTGTGTCAGCTGGTCTAGTGTGGAGGGCGGGTGGCAGCCGGCTGAGCTCAGTGACGAGTTGAGCTGCTTTGGCATCACCGGCAGGCATCCGGCAGGAGGGGGGGGGGCACGGCACAGCTCCTGTCCCACCTACCCTTCCCAATGGCCTGTCCTGTGGTCATTAAGACCCAACATCCCACGAAGACGGTCGGAGACCGGCTCCCACTCGGAGTGTCTGTAACTAATCATTTGTGGAGGTTTCCATGCTGGCCAGTGGCCCCAGGACTCTGAACCCCGACTGTTATGGACTGAACGCTGTGTGCCCCCCAAAGTCCTGTGGTGGAGTCCTAACCTGCAGTGGGATTGTATCTGCAGACGGGGACTTTGGGCGGCGATTAGAGTTAGAGGAGGCCGTGAGGGTGGGGCGGTGATGGGATTCAGCGGAGCTTGCGCACCGACTTTCCCCGTCTCTCTCCTCTTCCTGCTGCGGGAAGACACAGCAAGAAGGGGCTGTCTGCAAGCCAGAGCAGAGTCCTCACCTGAACCCAAGTCAGCCAGCAGCTTGATCTTGGACTTCCCAGCCTCTGGAACCATCAGAAATAAATGTCAAGTCGTTTAGGCCACCCAGCACGTGGGATTTTGTTACAGCAGCCTGAGCTGAGACACCAGTGACATAGCCAGAGGAAGAAGTCTGTACCACAAAGTCCTACAGAGCTGCAAAAGTGATTTAAGCCCCCTGTTTCCAGGGAGGAGGGCAGTTTGCTGACCAGCTCAGGACACGGATGGTGTGTTGGTTTCCTGTGGCTGCTGTAACAAATAACCACAAGCCAGTGTTTTCAAACAACAGGACGCTGTTTTCTCACAGTTCTGGAGACCAGAAGTCCAAACTCAAGGTGTCGGGGGGTCGGTCCCTTCAGGAGGCTCAAGGGGAGGGTCCTTCCTTATGTCTTTCCAGTTTCTGATGGCCCCATGAGTTCCCTGGCACGTGGCCAAACCACTCCCATCTCTGCCTCCATCTTCAGCGGTCTCCTTTTCTTTCACAGGGACACACGCCATTGGATTCTGGGCTGCCATGGGTAATCCAGGATTATCTCACCTTGAGCTCTTTCACTTAATTATATCTGCAAAGACCCATTTTTCAAGTAAGACCACATTCACAGGAGTTGGGGCTAGGACTTGGACATGTGTTTTGAGGTTGCCATTCAACCCAGCATGGGCGACATCGCATCTAACGCTCAATCTGAACCTTCTGTGCGTGCAGAGAAAGCTCAGGAAGTGGTGATTTGTAATCTTGGGGTTTCAGATTCCTCTATAAAACCTTCCAGGCCGGGCATGGTGGCTTATGCCTGTAACCCCAGCACTCCAGGAGGCCGAGGTGGGAGGATCACTTGAGGCCAGGAGTTTGAAACAAGACTGGACAACACAGTGAGACCCCTGTCTCTACAAAAAAATAAAAAATTACCCAGGCATGACAGCACATGACTATAGTCCCAGCTACTCAGGAGGCCGAGGCAGGAGGATTGCCTGAGCCCAGGAGTTGGAGATTACAGTGAGCTTTGATTGTGCCCCCACACTACAGCCTGGGGGGGAGAGAGAGATTCTGTCTCAAGAAAAAAAACAAAAGAAAAGAAAAACCTCCCTGTACAGTGTGACTTTCCTGGAACGACCAATCATCTCTGGAGACAGAAGGGCAATTTTGCTTTATGGCTTTGGAGCACAGCAACCAGTATCCAAATCCCACCCTGGGCACCAACTGGCTTGTGTGATGGGGTCAGGCAGCTACTTCCCTTCAGTGACTTGGGCCCTCATGGTTGCTGCACTGGGGTGGGGGCCACGGTCATTAACTCTGAGAGGCGCCCCCACCCCCACCCCCCGCCAGGGCCTGAGAGGCCCGGGTTTCCCCAACTGCCACAAGGTGGCCAGAGCGAGCCTCATCTATGGGGTCACTGGGGAGTCCACGGAATGGAAGCTGCTCCCCCAGGACTGGGGCCTGCATGGTGAGTCTCCTGTTGGCCGACAGAATGGAGGCCGCAGCCGAGCAGAGGGCACGGTTTATTCCTGGCGCGGGGGCACGGCTAGAACTCCACCTTGCAGGCCGGGAAGGCCTCGTCCTGCATGGACACCATGCTGTTGCTGCCCAGCACCGTGACGCCCAGCGCCTGGTGCTGGGCGCATGTCTCCTCGTACCACCTGTGCATGGCCACCGAGTCAAAGGTGGGAATCAGGGTCACCTGCGGGAAGGACAGACGGACCACCAGTGAGGGGGCAGTGCCCTCTGCTCTCCTGGCCCAGCCCAACTCTTCCTTTCCCGGCACTCGAGGCCCCTCCGGCCTGTTCTCGGAACTTGTTCGCGCTGCCCCGATGTCTGTGGCTGGTGCTCAGCCCAGCCCCGAAGTCCCTTGTCCTCCGCACGGCACTCAAGGGACCCTCACGAGGCAGGAGACCAGGCCAGCCCCCTCTTCCTCTCTCGCGCCTCCCTCCTGGCCCTGGAGCATGCCGGCCTCGCTCCAGCCCTGCGCCTGTGCCTGGGCTGTGCCCTCTGCCTGGGCCGCCCCTCCGGGCAGGGCCAGCAGCTGCGTGAGCGCGGGCCACAAGCCCAGATGCGCAGCATGACAATCCCTCCCCTACCCAAACTCGCCTCACCCTCCCAGGCTCGGATTCAATCTCATGGCTGCCTGCGGCCTTCAGGGTGACCCCAGCCCTCAGGGGTCGGCTCTCGGCTGCGCGGCCACCCACTCGTCCCGGCCGAGCTGCACAACAGAGGCCTGGTCGAGTCACAGGGTGTCGGGGAGGGGATAAAATCACCCTGGCCCTGCGCCCTCCCCCAGGCTTCCTGCACAGCCGACGAGGAAGGTGACCCGACAGAAACGCAGCCCGAAGGGTCACCTGAGGGCTGAGCTGGTGGAACTCCGGTGTCTGCCCTCAGCCCTGCGTGGCACAGGGGCCGCAGCTGCCTGGCAGAGCCGTGCAGGTCGAGTGCGGCTCAGCCTGCCTGGGCAGACGGCGTTTACCGTCTCAGGCCGCAGGGCGGCACGTACCTGGAGGTCGCGGTCCCACTGCTGCTTGCTGGCCAGCAGCGCGTCCAGCATGGCCCGCATGCCCTCCTCCTTGTGCCGGTCCTGGCCGCTGACCACGTAGCACAGCGCGCGCACCCTGCGGAAGAACTCCTCGTCCACCAGGCGGGCGCTGCTCCCGCCGGGCAGGTAGGCCAGGTCCAGGTAGATGGGGCAGCCGGGCGGGGCAGCCGACCCACCTGGCCGGCCGCCAGCTGACCCTGCGGGCAGGAGGGACAGAGTCAGTGATGAGGTCCTGAGACCCAGGGCCCGGGCCGAGGCTCCCGGTCCAGCCGCACCCTCTGGCAGGAGGCCTGATCTCACTGCTTCGTGGCTGCCACGCCCTCCCCGGTGGGCTCGTCACCACGGTGAATCTTCACACGCTCTGCAAACGCCACCGGCTGACCCTCTGTGTCAGGGCCTGCGGTGGGATGTGCCATCCCGGCCGGCCCCTGCCTGGACAGACATCCCCGGGGGCAGAGGGACGGAGGGGCAGTCAGGGAGCGAGGGGGGAATCAGGGAGCCTCCGGCAAGAGGGGTTTCGAGCTTGCGCCCTGAAAGCAGCCAGTGCTGGGGACGCTCTCTGCTTCGGCAGCTTCTGCCCGCTCAATGACTCGAGGGGTGTGCGTCCGTCAAGCCGCGCTGGGCGCTGGGGAGCAGGGGGAGCAGGGGGACCAGGGCCGGTGTGAAAGGAACAGTCTTAAGAAAGGGACCCAGGATGCGGAAGCTGAATGAGGCAAGGCAGCTGCTCTCCGGGCCGAAGGGGCTGAGGCCACAGCCCTGGCAAGTGAGCTAATGACCAACTGATGGCAGAGCACAGCTTGTCCCGGCCAGACCCCCACAGCCGCCACCCGGCTTGGAGGGAAGAGCGCTGAGAATGACCGCACACCAACATCCCGGGTGACCTAGGTTAGATGGACAAATTCCTAGAAACACAAAGGCCGCCGAGACCGAATCACGAAGAAACAGGAAATCTGAACATACCTATAATTATTAGGGAGAATGAATATGTAACTGAAAACCTCGGACAAAGAAATGCCCTGGACCTAATGACTTCACTGGTGAATTCTACCAAACATTTAAAGAACTAGAATTGAGCTTTCTCAGACTTTTCCAAAACACCGAGGAAGGAACACTTCCTAACTCACTGCGTGGCCAGCATTGCCCAGTACCAAAGCTGCACAGCGACGCTGTGAGCAAACGGCAGGGCTGTGTCCTCTGTGAACGACAATGTCCAAACCTTCGACACAGTATCACAAACCAAATTCAGCAGCACATTAAGGTGATAACGCACCCCGACCAAGTGGGATTCGTTCATGGAATGCAAGGGTGGTTCAACATAGGAAAAACATCGAGGGAATATGCCACATTAACAGAATAAAGGGGAGAAAAACCACATGATCATCTCGATTGATGCAGAAAGAGCATTTGACAAAATCCAACACTCTTCCATGGTAAAAACACTCAAACTAAGAATAGAAGAAAACTACCTCAATATAATAAAAACCACATATGAAAAACCCACAGATCTCGTTATGCTCAATGGTGACAGACAGGAAGCGTTCCAAGGTCAGGAAGAAACAACACGAGGACACCCACTTTCATCATTCTATTTAACACAGTACTGGCAATTCCACCCAGAGCAAATGCGCAAAAAAACCAAAGGGTATCCAAGTTGTAACGGAAAAAATAAAATTCTGTTTGTAGATGATACTATCTCGTATGTAGAAAACCCTAAAGATATCACAAGTACTGTTAGAATAAATGAATTCAGCAAAGTAGCAAGATAAAAAAATCAATATGCAAAAAGTTCAATTTCTAGATACTGACAGAGCAATCTGAAAAAGAAATTAAGAAAATAATTCCATTTACAAAAGTCTAAACAATTAGGAGTTAATGAAAAAAAGTGAAAGATTTGTACAATGAAAACTACAAAACATTGCTGAAAGAAATTCGTGAATTAGAATTAGTTCGTGAATTAGAAGGCTTATTATTGTTTAATAGGATGTCAACAATCCTCAAAGTGATATACAAATTTAATGCAATCCCAATCAAAATGGCAGCGACTTTTTTTTTTTTGCAGAAATAGAAAAAAAAAAAATCCTGAAATTCACTTGGAATCTTAAAGGATCCCAAAGAGCCAAAACGATTGTGAAGCAGAAGAATAAAGTCAGAGTCCTCGCGCGTCCTGATTGCAAAACTTACTGCACAGCTGTGGTAATCATGCCAGCGTGTACTGGCATGAAGACAGACACGTGGCGCAATGGAATAGAAAGCCCAGCAGTGAATGCTTGCAAACAAAGGATCTTCAACAATGGCGCCAAGGCCATTCAACGGGGAAAGGACAGTCTTCAACAAATGCTGCTGGGAAAACTGGATCTCCACGTGCAAAAGGATGAAGCTGGATCCCTACCTCACACCATATACAAAAACTACCTCCAAATGAACCAGAGACCTAAACGTACAAGCTAAAACTATAAAACTCTTGGAAGAAAACATAGGGCAAAAATCTTCGCAACATTGGATTTGGCAATGCTTTCTTGGGCATGACACCAAAAGCAAGGCAACAAAAGAAAAAATAGGCAAAATGGACTTCATGAAAATTTAAAACTTTTTTGCATCAAAGAACACAATCAGGCCAGGCACAGTGGCTCGCACCTATAATAATGGTACTTTGGGAGGCTGAGGCAGGAGGATTGCTTGAGCACAGAAGTTCAAGACCAGCCTGGGAAACGCAGCAAGATTACCTCTACAAAAAAATTTTAAAAAAAAACTAGCCAGGTGTGGTGGCATGCACCTGTAGTCCCAGCTACTCAGGAGGCTGAGGCGGGAGGATCGCTTGAGCCCAGCCAGGAGGTGGAGGTTGCTGTGAGCTACGATGATGCCACAGCACTCCAGCTTGGGCAAAAGAAAGAGACCCTGTCTCAACAAAATAACAACCCACAGAATGGGAGAAAATATCTGCAAATCATATATTTGATAAGGGATTAATATCCAGAATATATTTTTAAAACTTCTAAAACTCAACAAAAAAATAAACAAGCCAATTAAAAAACGGGCAAAGGATTTGAATAGACATTTCTCCAAAGAAAGATACACAAATGGCCGATAAGCACACAAAAAGATGCTGGACATCACTAATCATTAGGGAAATGCAAATCGAGACCACAGTGAGGTATCACTTCACACCCATTAGGATG
The DNA here is from genome assembly GCA_004363605.1 of Indri indri. Taxonomy (NCBI): domain Eukaryota; kingdom Metazoa; phylum Chordata; class Mammalia; order Primates; family Indriidae; genus Indri; species Indri indri. The sequence goes on along the minus strand of RJWJ010011856.1, from coordinate 17,759 downwards.
ACTACTACTGATAACAAAAGGAAAATAACAGATGTTGGCAAGGATGTGGGGAAACCGGAAGCCTCGTGCCTTGCTGGTGAGAATGTAACATGGAGCAGCCGGCGTGGGAAACGGTACGGTGGTTCCTCGAAACACTGAATTACCGTAAGATCCAGCAGCTCCGCATCAGGGCACATACCCAGAAGGATTAACGCGGCGTCTCGAAGAAGTATTTGTACACCTGCGTTCACAGCAGTATTCGAAGTCGCTAAAGTGTGGAAGCAACCTATGCCCACGGTGGATGAATGGATGAGCAAAATGTGGTCCATCCACGCAACGGAATATTATTCAACCATAAAAAAGAATGAAGTCCCTGAACATGCCACAACATGGAAGAACCCTGAGGACGTCATGCTACACGAAACAAGTCAGTCACAGAAAGACAGATGCTGTGTGATCCCACTTACGCGAGTTAGGTAACGTAATCAGACTCGGAAACAAACGAGAACAGTGGGTGCCAGGGGCTGGAGGAGGGGGACGGGGAGTTAGTGTTTAACGGGGACAGAGTTTCCGTTCTGCACGGAGAGTTCTGGGGATGGATGGTGGCGACAGCCACACAACAGCACGAAAGTTATTTAATTCTACTGAACTATACATTTAAAAATGGTTAAGATGGTAAATTTTCTTATGTCTATAATTTTTAATAATTGAAAAAATAAAAGCACAGCAGGCCAGAGACCCTCTCCTCAGCAGCACCTGCTAAAAGGTTGGCCCTTGCGGGCCCTGGGAACTTGATCTCAGGAGGCCCCGGCCATGCCCGCCTGGGAAGAGGGGCTTGCAGGCCCCAACTGTACGATGCAGTGGGTTATGCTCCCCACCCGCCTTCCCCTTTCCAGAAAGTCCAGGATGTCTGCACACACCAGGCGGGTGTGTTGTCATACTTGTTGCTGGGGGAATTGAGCATGTGGTGGGTGGCCCCACTGGGAGGATTCTAGAAGCTTCTGCCTCATTTCCTCTGGACTTCACCCTGGTGCCTTTCCCCTTTGCTGATTCTGCGCTGCTGCGATACACCCTGGCTGTGAGCACAGCTACGTGCAGGGGCCTCCTGGCCAATGGGTTAAACAAAATATACTACTAAAGTGTCACCTGTTTCTTTTGACTTATCGTGGCTTCTGGAAAACTCATGGGGCCAGACACGCTCATGTCGTTTCCACTGACGGTGCTGCACGGAAGCTTCGGGATGGCAAGTGCTTCAACAGGGAGGCTAGAATCTCGTTTTGAAGGAGAAACTGAACACCCAAGAGGGTGGTGTGCATGGCTGAGGTCACACAGCACATAGCAACGGGGACTCCGATGCCTGGTCACCCAGCACAGGGCCCCAGCTCCCAGTACTCACCTGATAAGCCTCGAGTGGCAGTCTTGGGGACCGAGGGCTTTCTGGACAGGGGTGCTCGGCCTCCCTTGTCACTGGGCTCACTCCGAGCACTCAGTGGTCGGCTGGCCCGGTCCCCACCAGCAAGCCCCTTGGTTTTGGCAGCAGCCACTGGAGTGGCTTTGGGGGCCGCAGTGCCTGAGCTGGGCCGGGCCAGGGGCTTCCGCGTGCGGCCGGGGTTCTCTGTCTGCCGGGTGGACTTGGGGGGCATCATCTCAGGGTCCACCATGCAGATGCCAGGTGGGTCAGGTAGCGGTGGGGGTACTTTCAGGGGGTCAGGCAGAGGGTCGTGGCCTGGAACCCCAAAGCCCTCTGTGTTGTCATCTGAATCCCCGGCACCAGGGGTAGCGGGCAGGGGGTCTGAGTCAGACAGGGTGGGCAGGGACTCGCTGACAGATGTGGGTGGCGTCTCCTCGGTCCCTGGCCCACCTGCCCGCTCCTGTGACCGGGCACTGCTGTCATTGGAGCTGCCAGGGGACGCAGCTGCCGGCGCCATAGGCACGGCCTTGCGGTGCTCAAACTCACAAGGTGACACCAGGCACAGGTCCACGTCGTGTGGGGAGGCTGAGCGCCGGGCCCGGGGGCCGCGCAGAGGGAGGCTCAGCCCAGCATCGCTCGCCGGGGCAGGTGGCGGCAGCACTTGTTCAAAAGACACGGACAGGGACTCGTCCACCTCCGTGGAGTGTGGAGACCCCACCTCGGCGGGCAGCGACGGTGTGGTCAGTGTAGGCGTGGTCGCCGTGGGCGAGGCGTCAGGCCCAGCCTCCCCGGCCCGCAGTGGACTGAGGGACAGGCGCCCGCTGCCCTCCGCGGGGCTCCGGGGGACCTCGGGGGAGGGTGTGCGCGGCCGGGGGGTGCTGGTGGCCAGCAGCAGCTCCATGGCCTTCTCCCCGCCGGCCGGGTTCAGCCCCAGCTCCAGGCTGGGCGTGGCCACCAGCTGTGGGGCAGGGGGGTTGCAGGTCGCTGTCGCTGTGGGGGTACTGGCCTCTCCACGGCACACGGCAGGGGGACTGCGGGGCCCGTTCTCCACAGGCAGGACTCCCGACCTGGCCGCCCTGCGCAGCTTGGGGGCTGCCTGGGCGCCCGTCGTCTTGAGGCTGGGGGCCGCAGAGGCTGCCCGGCGCACCTCCCACGGCTGGGTCTGGGGGGCACTGGGCTTGGGGCTCTTCTTCACCTCCCGGGACGGCCTTCCTTCTTTCTCAGTCCTGCGAGGGGCCTCAGCCCGTGCCGACTCCTTGCGGGCGCCCCCAGGGCGGTCCTGGCCGGGCCTGGCGGGGGCGGGGGCGGGGGCCCGGCCCTCTCTCTTTGAGCTGTCTCGCGAGCCCACGCTCTCTCTGCTGTCTGCTCGCCGTGGGCCCTCTAGGTCCTGGGGCGTCACCACGGGCTCCCGCAAGAACCCCAAGTGCTGCAGGCGGACCAGGCCGTCCAGGAGGCGGGCAGGCGGCGTGCACCCCGGGAACAGCACGCGCACCACCTTCTCGGCAGGGCCCGCCGGGTGCCACACCAACAGGGCGCACACGGAGGCCAGCGAGCGCTCCGCGCCATTGGTCGGCGGGTGCAGCACGTACATGTCCAGCCGGCCCACACCCATCTTCTGGAAGAGCACGGTGGGCTGGGCCGGCGGAGGGCCGCGGCTCAGAGACAGGGGTGTGATGCCCAGCTGGGTCAGGAGGCTCAGCGCCAGCTTCGCCTCGTCCTCGCCACGCACCAGGCGCACGGCAGCCTCCCGGGCGTTGAGGAACACGACCCCCAGGTTGGGGGAGATGAGCCTGCGCAGCCGGTCGTTCCAGGAGCCCCCGCCGGCTGCCACCTCCTGGCGCTCTGCCAGCTTGCGCCGCAGTAAGCTGTTGAGGCCAGGCAGGCTGTCGGCGCCAGCGTGGGTCACCAAAACCGCATCCACCCGGTCCAGGTGCCGCACCAGCTTCCAGAAGCTGGACTTGGGGTTCGAGCCGCCGTTGACGAGCATCGTGAAGCCATTGACAGCAAAGAAGGCGGCGTCCCCGAGGCCCCCAGGGAAGATGTAGCAGCACGGCTGGGCCAGCCTGAGGAAGCCCCCGGAGGACGGAGGCTCCAGCAGCTCGAAGGGGGACGGCGGCTCCAGAGACTCTGCCACGTACTCCAGGAACTCACGCAGTCCCTCGGAGGCCGGCAGCTGCGCCGGTGGGTTCAGCCGCAGTTGCAGCCGGAGTGCGCCCTGCAGGCCGGGCAGGTCGGGTGCCAGCCGGGCCCAGTCTCCGAAGGTCGGGCAGGTGATGGTGAGTGCGGGCAGGCGTGCAGGCGGGGGCGTGGAGGCTAGGACATTCTGGATCTGCAGGTGGGAGGGAGTGGTAAGCGGCCACCCAGGGCCAGGCGACACCCAGGCCCTTGGGAAAACCGAGTCCCTGCCTCCTGGAGCTGGGAGGGCCCCTGCCTGCTCCTCACCACCCTCCAGCAAAACCCAGCCTCCTTGGGCCATGAGGCCCCATGGTCTGACCTATCTCCTGCCTCTCTTTCCCTCCCCCTCAAATACCTCCCTGCCCCAGGACCTTTGTACTTGCTGTTCTTGCCTTCTGGGGCACAGCTCCCTCTAAGGAGACCTTTCATGCCCCACTCTGCCTACTGCACCTTTTCTCATCACTACGATGTGAAAATGTGATCTGCCGGGGATTTTGGCTCATTTGCCCCACCCAGACGGAGGGCTCCAGAAAGGACCCACTTGGATCCATCCCACCCGGGACCTGGAATCTGGGGCGCCACATCAGGCCTCTGGGACATGGGCTGACCTATAGGCCCCGCTCACACCACGCCCTGAGCCCTGACAGCCAGGAGGCACGGGTGTCACCACTGCCATCCTGCAGAGGAGGAGATGGGGTCAGGGAGGACAGCAGGGCACTGGGCTGCACGAGCCGGGATCCAGAGCAGGCGCGGGGAGGATGGCACGGGGGCGGCTCACCTCTCTGTCCCCCAGGACCTGGAGGAACTGGTGGGGTGAGAAGCCCCCTGTCTGCAGCAGCAGCTCCCCTGTCCCTTCCAGGCAGGGCCCAGCCAGCACCAGCAGCTTGTGAGGGGCGGGGTCCAACAGAAGGTTCCGGAGCTGGGGGGCGGGGCAAGCATTAAAGGGCCCATCTGTGCAGCAATGTATCTAGCAGTCCCCTTTGGGGTACCCCCAGCCCCAAACTACACACAATCACCCTCTGTCTGTCCCCATCCCACGGCCAGCCCAGTGCTCAACTAGCTAGGAAAGGCCCCCTGTGCCAGTCCCACTGCGCCCCACCCCCAACCCCTGTGGCATCTCCACAGGCTCATTCCCAGCTCTGACATCCCCTCCTCCTGAAAGCCCTCCTTGCCCCTCCCGGGCTCTCTCAAGCCCGCCTCGCCCTCCAGCCCAGCTGGGGGTTATCTGTGTCCAGCTCTGTCTCCTAAAGACGGAGAGTTCCTTGAGACAGCAAAAGGGAACGTTTTTGATCAAAGGAATTGACCTGTACGAGGGTCTCTAGTGGGGTGTCCCAGTGCTTTTCTTTGGGAGACAAGAGTCTCTGGCTCTGTTACCTAGGCTGGAGTGCAGCGGCATCATCAGAGCTCACTGCAGCCTTGAACTCCTGGCTCAACCTCCTGAGTAGCTAGGACTATAGGTGCACACCACCGCATCTGGCTAATTTTTTATTTTTTGCTGAGATGGGATCTTGCTATGTTGCCCAGACTGGAATCCAACTCCTGGGCCTAAGTGATCCTCCAGTCTCAACTTCCCAAAGTGCAGGCATTACAGGCAAGAGCCACTGTGCCGGCCTCATTCATCTTTTTGATGTATAATTGAGAGAAGGATACAGATGTCCATGAGCCAATCAATAAGTTAACTCACACGAGTGCTGCGGCCTGGCTGAAGGGAACTCACAGGACACAAACATCAGTCGGGCCCTGCCTCCCCCCGCTAGAACTGCGCCATCCCGGGCCCCGGGCTGTGAGTGCTCACCCCGTCTCTCCCCCTCCCAATGCCAGCCTTTCCTGCCCCTGGGTTCAGTGCTGGGTGTCTCAAGGAGAGGACTTTAGGTAGGATGAAGATGGGGACACGAGATGACGACAGGGATGATATCAGTCCCCACAGCCTCTCCCTCTAGGACGTCAGTCGTTCCCTACCTCGTCACACAGGGACTTGTCTGATGGGTTCAGGAGGACCAGGGTCTCCAGGGTGTCTCCGCGGTGATGCAGGCTCCGCTGGCCTGTGGGGGAATCAGACCGGGCCACTCACGTGGGGTCAGACTGCCCAGGAGCCAAATCCTGCCTCCCTGCGTGACCCGCAAGTACCACAAACCCCTCTGGGAACCCACCCATGGGTCATATGAGCATTAACAGGCACGCAGTAGAGCCGCAGGTCAGGAAGAGGCAAGGACAGGACACCCCAACCCGACCCAGCAGGCCTCACACCGGAAATGGCGGTAACAAGAGGCCCGACCGTGAGCTGGGCTTCACTGCAGCTGGCAGCCCCGTGGTGATGCCATCGTCACCCTCATCTTACAGACAAGAAGCCCAGAGCCGGGGGTGGGATGGGGAGGGGTGTCAACGAGGGCACACCTGGAAGAAGAGACGACCTGGGCAAAGGCCCAGAGGCAGGACAGGTGGGGCAGGGCGCGGGGCCGGTCGCTTTTGGAACCCTAACCCAGCCTGTCTCCCAGAACGTAGACTGTTTTAACCACAAAGCCCCAGCCCCTGTGGCTGGAGAGGCAATGACCCCCTAGCGCTGGTCAACCTTTGTCGTGTTTGTCATGCTTCTCATCACATGGATACTGCCCCATTCAGGTGGGGAAACCAAGGCAGAGAGGGGAAGTGGCCGCAGAGGTCACATAGAGCAGACAGGATTTCCACTCTCTGCCCCAGGAGAGGTCAGGAAGCCACCAGGACCTGCTGGGACAATGAGGACGGACACTTCCTTCCCCTCCTTCCGGCAGCAGCTAGGAGGTGACTTGACAGCAGGCCGGAGCAGGGAGAGTTGCCGGCAACACCCGAGCCCTGCTCACCAAGTGCCCTGTTCGCTCTGGTCACCCCAGGATCCCCAGGGATTTCATTCCTTCTCAGTTCTGCATCTACTGAGCGCCTACTGTGTACCCACCATGCCGCAGGGGTCACAGCCGTGAAGCAGATTAGGTCCCCGCCTACAAGGGGCCCACATGCCATCTTCCGGCCCAGCTCAGTGACCCTCCCACCCCAGCTTCCAGATGTTCTGTCTCACTGCTGGGGCCCTTCCCTCCACCTGATACTCCCACCCCCGCAGTTCCTCGTCCAAAAAGCCACCTCCTCGGAGGACTCCCCGCCCCTTCGACACCAAGGTCTCCTCACCTGTAAATCAAGGACAAAAACGCTAGTTCCTGCCCGTGGGCTGTTGAGGACCAAAGGAGTTATCACTGGGTCAGGGCTTGCTCCTGCTCAGCACTCGGAAGGTCCTGGCTGTATTACTACTGTAGTGACAATACCCCCCCAGCGCCCGACACACAGCTGGCACTTTGGGAGCACTTGCCCAATGAGCACGCAGAGGGAAGCAGCCAGGGCACACAGGGACGCCAGCCTCACCTTTCACAATGCTGGAGAAGGTGGCCGAGTGCCGGGACACAAAGACCTTGAGCTGTTCATCGAGGCTGCAGACGCCAGGATCAACATCCCAGGACCGGACACCTGGTGGGAGGGGGCAGTTCAGCTGGGCCACCGAGGTACCAAAATATTTCAATAACTAGCACTAGGTGGGTGGGGGCGCCCCAGCCCCCTCCCGCCCGTTCTCATTCGCTGCAGCCTAGACATTCAGAACCACCCAACACCCACAGGTCTTGCCACAGCTGGTTCAAGGAACCCATGGCACGTGTAAGCATTTTACAGACCAAACTCAGGACATCAGCAACAGAGCCCCCTCCTCACCGCTCCTGCCGGGCACATCTCCACTCTCTGCCTTTGCATCAGCTGTTCCCACTGCCTGTAGGCCTGGCCCCTGCCTCCCCACCTGTTCCCTCTGCCCAGAGGCCCTTCCCCCTGTGTCCCCACCCTTCAGGTGCTAAGACCAGCTGTCCCCTCAGCTCTTTGCATCCTAACACCATGTGAGCGTTCAATCTCCTCGCTCACTCTGGGCCCATCCCCCCACCAGACCATGAGGCCTGTGAGGGCAGGAAGGCCTAGAGCACAGCGTGTGCTCAGGGAACAGTCCCCAAGCACAAGAACCGAGATGTGCGCTGCTGTCCCATATTACATACACCGTTCCAAAGGATGCGGAATAACCATCTTCCACACCCAGGGGTGTATCACGCCTGCCAGTCCCACCGTGCCAAGTGGCTGCAGGTGAACCTAACAGGTGCACCCATGACTCACCCACCTCCCTCGGTGCCAAATCCCCCGGGCAGGCTGCACACGCCCACATCCCAATTAGCAGCTCCTCGTGCAGCAACAGAAAGTGGGCCCCGGGGCTCCAGGCCTGCCTTCCCCCGTATCTGCTCCTCTCCCCAGGGCGTCCAGGCTGCTTAGACCGGGGGATCCAAGGCGACACTCCCCTCCCCCGCGGGCGGGTCTGTCCGGCGGGAAGCGTATCTCAAAGCCCGTATCCCCTCCCGGGTCTGCACCGAGAGCCGGGGCGGGGCAGGCCAGTCCAGGCCCGATGCCGCTTCCTCCGCGGGCGCCATCCCGCCTTTGCCGGCGCCGTGAGCCTAACGGTGAGGGAGGCCGGGCCCCGGCCCGCCAACGCCCCGGATCCCGGGCCCCTCCGCCCCACGCCCGGACCCCAGGCCGAGACGCGCGGCCTCCCGGACGCCCGCACCCCCGGGCCGGCCCGACCTCGTTCGAGCTCCTCCAGGACGTAGGCGAGGAGCCCGGGGCACCCGCACTCGCCGCCCACCACGAGCAGCAGCGAGCTCGGCGGCGCCACCGCCACCGCCGCCATCTTCGCGCCGCCCTGCCCCAGAAGGCCCTGCCCCTGGCCCCGCCCCTTAAAGGGGCCGGACCGGAAGTGCTAAAGACCCCGCCCGGAAGCCCCTCCTCGCCCCTTTGTCGGGCCTCCTCCAAGCCCTTTGAGGTCGTGGAGAGCACGAGGTGGGGGCGCCAAAGCGGTTGGTGGGCGCCCGGATCTCCACTTCTGGCCGCACCTCCCAAATGACCATCCATTCATTCATTCATTCATTCAGCAAGCTTTGAGCGCGTGCCTACCACGTGTCAGTGAGAATCCCAGCTCTGTGATAACTCGCATCACGTGGCAGTGGGCCCAGTCGAACCCAGGGGCAGATGGCTGGTCCCAGCTCTCCAGGTCAGGGCTTGAACAAAGAAAAGAAATGTATCTTGAAGGTAGGGCTTTGAAGGACGTGTAGGAGTTTGCCAGATGTGGGCGGTCGGGCAAGAGCAGGCGAGGCAGCAGTTACAGTGAGGCAGAAGTTACAGCACGGGCAGAGTTTTAGAGGCGAGAAAGTACATGTGTGTTCGGGACCCATCGGAAGCACTCGTTCTGGAGCAGGGTGATGCACATCCTGCATGTACTGTGTGCCAGGCACTTTACTCCATTGGCTCATTGAAAACACGCACAAAGCTATGAGGTAGGCACTGGCGTTACGATTATTTCAGAGGAAAGGCGAGGAAACTGGGATTTAGAGGGACGACGTCGCGAGGCCTGTAGGTAAATGGTAGAGCAGACTCGATCCCAAGTGGGTCTGCCTGTGTGGCTCCACTCCTTTCTCCCCCAGACAATCTCCTTCAGCCCTTGTACCTATAGCAGCCACTACTTGACGAATCATCTTGCATTGAACTTTTGGACAGTCACCCACACCAGGGAGGACTGAGCTGTCTTCCTCAGGAGTGAGCTGTCTGTCTCCAGAAGTGTGCAAAGCAAATCAGGACAGCAATAGGAAAGGTCTGGGAAGCAGGATCAGCCTCCCACTGCCGTTCATTATCTGGGCTGTTCAGCCCCACTTCCTCTCTGGCCAGCGTGCAACAGCTGCTGGCCACGTGCCGTCTACTCCACTTCCTGTCTCTCTTTTTGGCCCTGACATACTTCCTCTGTCCTGGTCCCTCTCCCTGGCTCCCTTCCCTGAGCCCCGACTGCCTGTTATTTCCTCTGTTGTTGCTCTGAGTGATCATGGGGGTGAGAGCGTCTGTGATGGGCTCTATCTGTCCCTGGCTCGTGCAGGACAAGGCTGGGAAGGGTGTGACCCAGACTTGCGGAACGGGCACGAAAGGCCTGTCTACCTGCCATTCATTTGTTCGCTTACTCCTTTGCGTGCACTTACTGATCGGCCCAGGATTCGCGCCCAGGCGCTTCCCACTGAATTCCACCCTCTCCTGTCCAAGGCTGTGAGTTATAATTGGTGTTAATTCTAGTTAATCTTAAAGGGCCTGAGGTGCCAAGATGTGTCTCCACCATGGGGGTCTGATTTGGGGGGAAGGTCCCCCCTTGGGCTTTGGGAGCTAATGTCCTGAGTGTTCCGGAGCTCTGAGCTCTTCCTGTCCCAAAGTGTCCCCCAGGCTGAGGACCCCGGTGTGGGAAATGTGTGGGGGGCATTTTGCCAGAGATTGAGAAGCATCTAGGGACCATCTCTGAAATCCCAGGCATGGGACTGGTCTTTGTCCACACCCAGCTTCGTGCCTGTTTCCAGGTCACCAGTCCCTGGAGGGGTCAGGTGATGGCATCTGTGGAGACAATGGAACCCGAGGCCCTCAGGACTGTCAGAGGCTCTCATCTTCTTCCCCTGGCAATTCTTTTCTCTTTAACATTTTTGCTGAGGTTTGGCAAAGATATGGTCAAATTCGTGCATGTCAAGAGTGGAGCTTAATGACACTGACAGCCCTCAGGTCAAGATCTAGTACATCAGCAGCCCCTGGTGGTTCCTGTGACCCTCTGGTTGATTTTCCCCTCCCCCAAGGTCACCACTGCCCTGGCCTCCATCACTGCAGGGGAGTTTTTGCTGGTTTTGAACTTCACCTGCACAGATCTGGATCTGGCTTATGTTGTGTTGAGGAGTAGGCGCGTATTCCTTTTCATGGCTGTGTGGTATTCCACATTGCCAATTTTTTGTTGTTCTTTTTTATTATGGTAAAATACACATAACATAAAATTTACCATTTCAACCATTTTAAGTGTACAATTCAGTGACATTGAGAGCATTTACAATATCGTGCCATCCTCACTAACACCTGGTTCCGGAATGCTTTCATCCTCTTAAAGAGGATGCCACGCCCATTGGCACTCACTCATGCCCGTTTGCCCTTCCTCCAGCCCCTGGCAACCGCTAGCCCACTTTTCTGTCCCTAAGGATTTGCCCATTCTGGACCGTTCGTACAGTGTGTGACCTTCTGTGTCTGGCTTGTTCCATGCAGCAGGCTGTTTTCAAGGCGCATCCTCGTTGTAACGCGGATCAGTGCTTCGTGCCTTTCGTGGCTGAGCACTATTCTGTTGCATGGCGGGACCACATTTGGCTTCTCCATTCATCTGTTGATGGACGCTTGGGTTGTTTCCACCTTTTGTGATTGTTGGCTACTGTGAGTCCACAGTTTGGTTATTTTTACCTATGAAAATGTGTGTACAAATTTTTGTTTGAGCTGGGCACGGCGGCTCACACCTGTAACCTTAACACTTTGGAAGGCTGAGGCAGGAGGATCGCTTGAGCCCAGTAGTCAGAGGTTGCTGTGAGCTATAATCACACCACTGCACTCTAGCCCAGGTGACAGAGCGAGACCCTGTCTCAAAAAAAAAAAGAAAAAATTTGTTTTGTTTGAACACCTGTTTTCAGTTCTCTTGGTATATACCTAGGAGTAGAATTGCTGGGTCACATGGCAATTCCACGTTCAGCTTTTTCAGGAGCTGCTAGACTATTTCCCACAGCAGCTGCACCATGCTACGCTCCCACCAGCAGCGCATAAGAGATCCAATATCCTACATCCTCGCCGACACTTGGGCGGGGTTTTTTTCCCATTAAAAAAATTATAACCACCGGGTACCAATTTTTCACTATTTATCCATTCTCCTGTTGGCGTGCATTTGGGTGGTTTGCAGGTTGGACTATCGTGGAGAAAGCGGCTCTGAGCCTTTCGGTCAATGTCCCCTTTTCTCCCCAGTGAGGCCCAGGGTGGAACGGCTGGGTAAGAAATGGCCAGGCTGTTTCTCAAGCGGCCCATGAGGGAGACCATGTCGCCTCATGTCCTCAACGCTCGGGCTGTCAGATTTTTAACATATCTGCCCTTCTGGCCTCCCCCTCTGCCCCCTGTCTCATCGCCTTTGTTTATTAACATTCACTAAGCAACACTTCTGTTCTGGGTGCTGGGGAGGGGGCCAAAGTGGCTGGTCCTGGGTGTGAATCACTCCTGGTCTGGGCTGTGAGGGAGCCTGAGGTCACAAGATTTGTGTGTTAGTTCATTTCATCTTTGCAGCAGCCTGGGGCGCAGGCTCCGAGTTAACCCATTTAGTGGATGGGAAAGTGAGCTTCAGAGAGGGCAAGGGACAGATTCAGCGACTGGCGCATCAGCTGCGATTTCACCCGGTTCACCCGGCTTCTGACTCCAGGCCCTGCAACAGGTTTGTTCATTCATTCATTCATTCATTCATTCATTCAACACTCCCTGGCAACTTTCCTGTCCTGGGTGCTGCTGGAGTACCCAGGTGGCCTCAGTCCTGGTCCCCAAGGAGACATCATTCTGGAGGATGATGAGCTGGACACAGATGTCCCCCAGCTCTGTGAAGTCACAGCTGGGCTAGAGGGTGAAGCCAAGAGCTGGGGAAGTGGGGAGTATCCCTGGGGAGACAGGGAAAATATCCTGAAAAAAGGGACATTGGAACTGGGTTTTTGAAGAGTGCAGAGGAGTGTGCCAGGCAGATGATGCATTCATTAATTCAACAAACACCTCCCCACCCCCAGCCAACCCCACTGTGCTGCCCTCACCCCAGCCTGGCCCCAGGGATCCTCCAGGCTCAGGGATACAGACACCCCAAGGGATCACAGATGGGCCGGAAGCAGAGGTGGAGGCAGGAATCACCCTGGGTAGAGGAGCACAGGGGTTCCCAAGGGGACCAGCGGGGGTATCTTGGGAGGAGGGTGTGGTTCCAGTTGATTTGCCCAGAGCAGGAGGTGGTGCTGAATGTTTTTTTTTTTGTGAAATACATGGCTTGGGGTAAATCAGGTCGAGACAACCTGATTCTGACTCAGAGAGATGCCTGGACCTGCTCTGATCCACCTCCCAGCAGTGGGACCTCGGTTTCCCCAGGTGGGATATATAAGAGAAAAACAGGCATAATGCCTACCCCATCCCCGTGGGCCTGGCCATGTGGTGGTGATGGAAGGGACTTCTTCAGTTTTTTTGCCTGTGGATGGAGGTCCATGCATCCCAGATGAGCAGGACCTGGGAATAGAACAGGGACATTCCAACCAGACATAAAAGGTTCTAGGAAGACTTCACTGGGGGAAGTAATGCTCAAACCAAGACCTAAGGGAGGAGGAAAAATTGAGCACAAGTATGGGACAGTGGTAGAGGAGCACTGGAAAAGGAAAGAGCATCTCCTATGGAGGGAGAACATGTGCAAAGGCCCTGAGGTCAGAACAAGCTGGGTGTGTCTGAAGGCTGTGAGGAGACCACAGAGTGACAGGGAGCCGTAGGGAGGTGAGGGCAAGAAGTTCCATGAGTGGCAGGCCATGTGGGGCCTCCTGGGTCATGGGAATGGGTGTGGCTTTTATTCTGAAGGCCATGAGGAACCCTGGAGGGTGTGGGAATAAAGGGAACATGGAAAGTGAACTGTAAAAATGGCTACGAATCAGTTCCAAGCAGTTCCCCAGATTAACGTGTAATTTTCAGAGACTAAAAGATCGACTGGTGGGGAAGCTGAGGCCCAGAAAGATCATGTGGCCAAGATCATACGGACGGCACGTGGCAGACCCAGGATTTGATCCCAGGGGCCCTCAGTTTTAAGGGCTGGGCTCTTAAACACGCTATAGTCTCAAAAGGGGAGGAGAGGCTGGGAGCGGCCCGGCTGGGGTGGGCGGCCACCTGCAAGCAGTTTATTTTGTAAGATCGCCAGGATGCGGTGGGACGAGGGGGAATTGCGTTCTGTTTATAATCCAGTCGTCTCTGGGGGTCCCCAGCCGCTCCGATAGTCCCCTAGTTAGTGCAAAGAAGACGCTCCCAAAAATGGGGACCTCCCCCCACCCAGCTACCCCAGCTAGGGCTCCCACCCAAGCTCCACCCACGGGGGACTCTCAGTGTTTCCCCAGTCTTTGCGACCGGATTAATTCCTTGATTATTCCCTTTGACATGTATTTCTTGAGCGTCCGCTATGTGCCAGGCGGTGGAGAGACAATGCTTTGTGGGAGCCAGTCCCGGCTTTGGAGAAGCTTGCCGCGCGATCGGGAAACAGACAAGAAAACCAGTGCGATGAGAAGAGCTGACCTCCACCTAGGCTTGGCAGTCAGGGAAGGCTTCCCGGAGGAAGGGGCATTTCGCCTGAGCGAGGGAGAGAAAGCAGCTCACCCAGGAGAAGAGAGGGGAGAGGGTGCTTCCCGCGGTGGGAACAGCGTGTGCAAAAGCCTGCGGGGCAGATGTGGCGGAGGAATTAGGGACTTCCAGGGAGGCTGCAGCCCAGAGGATGCCAGAAGTGACAGGCAGGCGGAAGGGCCAATTACCATGCGAGAAGGGCCTTGTGGGCGGAGCTTTCGAAGTGCGCCCTGTCATTGGTTGCCAGCCTTGCGCCCTGGTCCAATCAGCGGCGGCCATAGGGGCGTGGTCGGGGTGGGGCGGCTTCCGGTCCAGGCGGTCCAGACTCGGAGCGGGATGCGGGCGGAGTCTTGGCCGGTGGAGGCTACCGAGCTGGGTCCGGACCCCGCTTCCCATCCCGGCCCAGGTCTGGTCCCCAAGCAACGCCGCGTCCAGACCCGATCACCAAGGTACCTTCCTCGCCCTTCCCACTGATGACCCCGTCGTAACACGCGAGGTTGAGGCCGGGTCAGGGGTCAAGGGTGCAGACACCAGACCTGGTGGGGTTCAAGTCCCAGCGGTGTCTCTCCCTAGCAGTGCCACCTCCCTGTGCCTCGGTTTCCCCGTCGCTTGAACCGGTAGGGTCCGGGTGGGGAATTGGAACAGCCAGAGGGCCCAGCCAGCACGTGCTCAGCGCTCACCTGGTGTTAGTGATTCTCCTAATTTATCGTTGTGCTTTGGGAATCGACGGCCTACAGGTGCTCTCTGAGCAGACAAGTCGGCTACGACGTGGTTGGGGCCTTCCCAAGGAGAGCATGGCGAACCCGGGCCTGTTTTCAGATGCACCGAATTTAACCCTAACTACAGTTGACCTCCTGCTCCTGAATGTAATTAAACATCTGTTCATTTGGACTTTACAGTTCCCTTTCTGCATTTTGGAGCCAAAGCGTGCATGCATCTGGGTCTCAAACAATTTCATCGGATCCTCGAGTGCCAGCTGTGGGCACCGAGGGGCCGAGACAGCCCCACCCGACAGTGCCTTATGGTGGTCCTATAGGCATGAGAGGCCACAGCCCTGGCTTGGGGTCCGGCTGTGCCTCCTACTGCCTGGGTGGTTTAGGCAAATGCCTTGGCGTCTCTGATCCACGGTTTTCCCACCTGTCAAAGGAGGGAGAAGCCTAGTACTGAGGGTCCTCAGCCCTTGCCCCCCCGGCTGGTATCCAGGTTCGGGTGGGGAAGCAGGACTTGGAGGGGCGGTATGAATGGGGGTGCAGCCCTGAGCTGGGCAGATCTAAGGACTTGGCTGGGGCAGTGGCGTGGGGTGGGGGTGGGGCACGTGCAGCATACCGGAGGCTGCAGAGGGCAAGGTTGGTGTGGGCCCCTCCCCTGAGCTGGTCCCAGGCCCAACCATGGACGAGTCTCACATGCTCCTAGGCTTCTCCCGTTGGACATAGCACCACGTTGGCTCCCAGCGTCAATCCTTTATGCCTCAGTTTCCTCATCTGTAAAATGGAGATGATCATACCTCCGCATACGGCACATAAGTGAGGTGCACAAGAAGAAGGGTTGAGAGGAAGTCCTTGCTTTCTTTGGTTAAAAAGCTGTCATTTTAGGAAATTTAGGGAAAGTAGAGCCAGTGGAGTGTAGGGCTTAAGGGCCTCAACTGGGCTTCCTAAATTCAAACCCCAGCTCTGCCACTTGGCTGCTGTGTGACCTTGGGCCAGCGACTTAACGTCTCTGTTCTGTTTCCCCAGCTGTAAACTTTATTATAGGGATTAATCGAGTGAACATTTGTTGAGTTCTGCTCAGCGCCTGGCACACTGCAGTTGAATAAATTAACTCCCCTCACATTTTCCCTGGCTTCCAGCTGCCCCTAGCCAGGGGATCGCTCTGGGGACTTTGGGCTGGGCCCCACCTCTGAGTTAGTTCCACCCTACAGCCCTGTGGGGCAATGCTGCCCTCGTCCCATTTAGTGCTCTGGGAAACGAGTTTTTATCCCCAATTTAAAGACGATAAGACAAGGTTGCTTTCCCTGATTTCTCTTCATCACAGCCAGCCTGAGGGACACAACTAGGTCCAGGAGGAGGTCCAGCCTCAGGGCATTTGCACACGCCCTGCCCTCTGCCGGGAATACCCTTCCTCCAGTTTCCTCCAGTTCCCGAGTGCTCAGTGAGATCTCAGTGAGATCCTCCTCGCTCTCCAGGCAGCCTCTCCCAACATCCCAATCAGAGCCTCCTTCCTCCCTAGGCCCTCGCGCTTCCTTTGTCCCAGCCCCGACCTTAGAGGTTCCATTCTCTTGCCACGCACCCCATCCTTGGGCACGGCATGGGCGTGGCATGGATCCGGGCTGTGTTTGTTGAATGAATGAATGATTGAATGATTACACGGACATCTGCATTGCAGAAATGGCCTGTGCTGACAGCCGTCCTGCTTCCCTTCGCATCCGAGCCCTGCCCAACCCCCCACCCCCCGCCACCCGCACTCTCAGGACCTCAGTCTGCCCATCCATAAAATGTGCACGCGGAAGAAGAGGAGAGCCCGTGGCAGTCCCTGTCCCCGGCAGAGCATCGCTGCTGGCCTGACAACGGGACCGGCCTGGGGGTGGGCGAAGGTGTGGAGGGGGAGCCCTGGCTTTGATGTCTGGGCTTTGGCTGGTCCTGGCAGCCGGGTGGTCTTTATTCTTTGTCTGCATTCTCGCCCACGTGGCCACACCCCATCTCATGCTGATGACCATCCTGTTGGTATCTCTGGCCCCACGCCGCGTCCCCAAGCTCCAGACCGAAGTGTCCGAGGGCGTCGCCAACTCACAAGACCAAACGCAGCTCCCAGTTTCTCTCCCTGAGACCTGCTCCTTCTCCGTCCTGTTGGCGGCCCCGGCCGTACTGCGGCCCAGGTGCTGACCTCCGGACTCAGTCTCGTCGCTTCTCTTTCCTTACCCACATGTCCCAGCCATCGGCAGCGGGTCCTGTGAGCCTCCCCACAATCCCATGGGCCCTCCTATATCCCTCTTGGATGCTGCCCTGGCCTCCCACCACCTACACTCCTGTCCCCAACGTCCCTGCTCCCCCCAGCAGCCCCAGAAGGATTCTTAAAATCATAAAGCAGATCGTGCTCCTTCTGTGCTCAAAGCCCTCCCATGGCTCCCCATTACCCTCAGAGTATAACCGGCACTCTTCCCTGTGGCCAGGAGACCTTGTGCAGTCTACATCCCTGCCGAGCTGCCCGCCGTTCTCCCCTTCCATCCCTCCCTCTCTCCCTCCAACATTACCGACTCATTCACATTTATGGAGTGCCTACTGTGTGCTGATTTTGTTCACAGCACACGGTGCTCACCCCCCTGCCAGTGTAGCTGGGGGGCATCAGAGAGGGGTATGGGGCTGGGGGGACATGGATGACAACAGGCCCTCAGTGGCTGGAGCCTCAGGGCCTGCTGGGCTCATTTCCTGCTTTGTCCTGCAGTCCCAGCTACTCGGGAGGCTGAGAGGCAGGAGGATCACTGAGCCCAGGAGTTTGAGGCTGCAGGGAGCTGTGATGGCGCCACTGCACTCCAGCCTGGGTGACAGAGCGAGAGCCTGTCTCTAAAAACAAACAGCAACAACAACAAAAAAAAAAACCAAAAAACAACCAAAAAAAGCTGAGCTCAGCAGATGCTGTGGAGGGGATGGCTCCATTTCTCCCTGTCTTGGTCTCCCTGTCCCTGTCTCTGTCTCTCTGTCCATCTCAGAGTAAATCCCAGACCCTTCTGCATTCCCTGCCCCTGGGCCCTGAACAATCCCTGCTCAGTCCTCCCTTTTCCTGTCACTTGCTCATATCTAGACACACTAGCCTCCTTGGTTCCTCTGACACACAGTCCCACTGCGGGGCCTTTGCACGTGCTCAGTGAATGCTCCTCCCCCGCCCCTCCCCAAGCGTGGCCCCTCCACCTTTGCATCTCAGCGCAGGTGTCGCCTCCTCCCCC
>RJWJ010011855.1:0-43370 GCA_004363605.1 Indri indri | reverse complement strand
CCCGAATGTTTATAGCAGCACAATTCACAATTGCAAAGATGTGGAAACAACCTAAGTGTCCATCAGTACATGAGTGGATTAATAAAATGTGGTATATGTATACCATGGAGTACTATTCAGCTTTAAGAAACAATGGTGATATAGCGCCTCTTGTATACTCCTGGATAGAGCTGGAATGCATTCTACTAAGTGAAGTATCCCAAGAATGGAAAAACAAGCACCACATGTACTCACCATCAAATTCGTATTAACTGATCAACACAGAAGTGTACATATAAGAATAACATCTATTGTATGTCGGGCGGGGGGATGGTGGAGGGGGAGGAGGGGCCGGGTATATGCATACACAAAGAGTGCAATGCGCACCATCCGAGAGATGGACATGCTTGAAATTCGGACTCGGCGGGGAGGGGGGTTAAGGGCAACATACGTAACCTAAACATCTGTACCCCCATAGTATGCTGAAATTAAAAAAAACAAAACTGCTAAGCAGATTTTTTAAAATAACCAAATAGAACTTTTGAAAATGAAAAAAAAAATGACAATTATATTTATGGAAGATTTCTCATTACAGTAGTCCCCCTTATTTGCAGTTTTGCTTTCCATGGTTTCAGTTATCAGCAGTCAATCATGGTCTGAAAATACTAAATGGAAAATTCCAGAAATAAATAATTCATAAGTTTTAAATTGTGTGCCATTCTAAGTTTGAGTAGAACATGAATTATCCTTTCGTCCAGCACATTCACCCTGTATCCATGCTGTATAAGCTACCCGCCCATTAGTCACTTATAGCCATCTTGGTTATCAGATTGATTGTTATAATAGCATAGTACTTGTGCTCAGTAGCCCTTATTTTATTTAATAATGGCCCCAAAGTGCAAGAGTACTGATGTTGGCATATTGTTATAATTGTTTTTTTTTTAATATTAGGTATTGTTCTTAATCTCTTACTGTGCCTAATTTATAAATTAAACTTTATTATCGGTATATATGTACAGGACAAGATAGTATATATAGGGTTCGGTACTATCCAAGGTTCCAGGCATCCACTGGTGGTTTGGAATGTATTCCCTGGGGATAAGCGTGGGGGGGCTACTATAGCAACAATGTAAGTCAGAGGCCAAAAAATTTTCAGATGAACGAAATGAGTATGGCCTTCCCACTGCAAGATAACTAGATGCTTGATAAAGTACGTTTCAAATACATTTCTTAGATTGTAAACAATAAGGGAATACTGAAACTGGAGAGGGGAAGATTAAGAGAGTTTACTATGAAAAGATGTGTGCTAAATGAATTCTTAAAGATAAATAATGGGGAGGTGGAAACATTTCAGAAGGAAGCTCTAAACGCAAAGAGGAACTGTGAGCAAAGGAAATAGTCAATATGTAAGTAAACACATATCGATCATGCAAAACGACAATAATAATAACGTTCAATGCAAAGGGTGACAAAAACTAAACTCATAGAACTACAAAAAGATAACTATAACATGTAAATTGGAAACAAGATTTAAATTATTCTTATATTCTTTGGGAGGAGGGAGAAATATTCCCTAAGTTTAGACTTATACTATGCCTGTTAAAATGTCAGGAGTAATCACTAAAAAGAAATAGAACTTATAATAAGCAAATCAATTGAGAAAAAAGGGAATATTTTTTAAAAGAAAAGAGAGAAAAACAATAGAAAATTCAGGATAAATATTAATAGAAAGCAAAGTTAGGGTCTGAAAAATATCTCCAAAAGAGACAAATAATCTGATTAATAAAGAATATAGAAAATATGAAATTTTAAAAGCAATATCCAGAAAGAAATATATTTATAGCAGATAACTTATAAACATTTAGTATATTTGATTTATAAGGAAGAGGACAAGGAATATTTTAATGGAAAGATGAAGAAAAATATTAAATGAGCTATTTTATCATTTCTAAGTTTTAAATGAATGCTTAAAAAGAAGAGGACAAGAGAATAATGGGCAAGAAAATGAACATCTAAGAGAAATACAAGTAAAGACAATACATAATCAATTTCACTAACAATAACAAACCTGACTAAAAGAAGGAAACATTTTAAGTATTAAATTATTATAACCAACTCATTTTAAAATGTCAATAATTATTTTTGACAAGGATATAGGAAAATAGAAATTTTCATACTTTGTTAAAGATTATGTGAATAGAGACATTTCTAGAAAGTAAATAAGAAATATACATCAAGATCCATAAAAGTTAATAACTTTTGATCCAGATTTTCTTTCATAGATTAGGATCAAAAGTTATGTACAAAAATTATTCATTTATAATAGCGTGAAATTAGAATAAAGTTAATTGAAAATAAAATAGGCAAATAAATGATGGTGTACTACAAAATAATTTAAATGACATTTTTGAATCAAACTTAGAAGTGAAAAATATTCTTTCTATAATACTAAGAAAGAAAAATAGAATACAAAATTACATATGTAACATACTCTTAATTTTGTAAAAATAGGTATATGCAAAATAAAAATGTTATCAGAAAGACAAAACAAAAGTTCTGGCAATGGATATTTACAGGTGATGGGATTATTAAAGATTTTAATTTTTATCATTTCTGCAATAAGGATGTATTATTTACATAATCAGAATATTAATAGTAAATGGTAATAAAATAATTAAAAATATCAAATATCACAAAACAGCTAAAAAATAAGAAACCTGGGGCAAAGTGAATAAGCTGCTTAGGCCAATCACTGGAACTACTGTCCATAAAAATGGCAGTCCAGGAATGAAGAGCCAGAGTGGCCACTGGCTGTGTCCAAGAGCAAAGGACTGGCTCATCCCACTCTGGGAATGAAGCCCAAAGTGCTCTTAATGTGAGAGGCACTTAACTGTGTCTGGCTTAGACTTGAACAATGTGTTTGTCACCTTGGGAGAGAGGTTTCTTATGTAATGTACTATGCTCAACTGTCCCAGTAAACAGAACTGATTTCAATACAATGTCAAAATTAGCACTGCTAGGACTACCAATAGAAAGTAGTAATAGAATCCAGATTAGATTATTTTTCTAGTTTAGGGAGGATTGAATTCTTGTATGCTTCTCATGTGTCCAATTTTTTTTAAATACTCCACTTTATAGCACTCCGAAACTACAATATGTAAAATGAAAATTCTAGTATAAAATGGCTAAAATATATACATAGAATACTAATAAATTTATTAGTTTGCTCGAAATTAATCATGCTGTACACACCATCTTTTAAATTACTAATTAGCTTACTTGACTATAATTACCAAATAGACCCATCTTAAATTGCTTTGTTTCTAAAGCAAGTTATAGAGCTCTTATGCTTTATTAGCATAGAAAATCTACAAAAGTTCTTTTTATAAGAAGCTTCTAATACAAAAATAACAGAAAGCTTGTGTGCTGAGTTTATTGCAGTTTAATAAATCACCCTGATTTATTTACAGCAATTCAGATTGCAACTGATAACTGCGGGAATTCTCTGATATACTAAGACAGGCTCTAACTTTCTACTTCAAAGTTCTTCCTTAAGATCCACAATTATCCATGACTATTTGAGCACCTGGAATCAAAGAATACTACATGAAATTTAAGTAACTCTCTGCTCATAAACAGCTTTACAAAAAAAATTCTATAGATATATTGGGGCCTAAGATGTATTCTCCATTTGAACTAAAATCAGCAGGTATAAAATGTGGTGTGGAAAAGAAGCTCTTGGGCCAATTTGAGACTCAAATCCTGATTCTTGCTTCTGCTGGTGATTAAATTTGTGATCTTGAACAAAGGTCTTAAGCTCTAAGAGCCTAAGTTTCATCAATACTAAATAGAAAAAACAAAATCTGCTCTGCTTATTTTATAAGATTGGTGTAAGGCTCAAATGAGATTGAGATATTATATATAAAGGAATTTTGAAAAACAGTGTCTTAAACTCAATTTAAACATTCCAATTGTTCCCATGACCTAGAAAGTTCAAATTCAAGCTCCAAAACAATCTTTAAGAACAAAGTTGGATGACTCACATTTTCTGGTTCCAAAACTTACTACAAAGCTATAGTAATCAAGACAGTGTGGGTACTGTCATAAGAATAGACATATAGATCAGCAGAACAGTATTAAGAGTCCAGAAATAAATCCTGACATTTGTCAATTGATTTTCAACAAGCATCCCTAGACTATTCAATGGAGAAAGAAAGCATTTTAAACAAGCAGTGAAAAGTTACTATATGATCCAGCAATTCCATTCTTAGTATATACCCAAAAGAAATATGAATGTATGTCCATGCAAAGTCTTTTACACAAATGCTCAGAGTAGCATTATTCAGACTATCCAAAAAGTAAAAACAACCAAAATGTCCATCAACAGATTAATGTGTAAGCAAAATGTGCTGTACCCATACAATGGAATATGATTCAGCAATAAAAGCAAACAAGGAATTGATTACATGCTATATAACATGGATAAACTTTGAAAACATTATGCTAAGTGAAAGAAGCTAGTCACAAAAGACCATATTTTATATGAGTCCATTTGTATGAAATATCCAAAATAGGAAAATCTATAAAGACAGTAGATTAATGCTGAGAGGTGAGGAGGAGAGGGCTGACGGAAAATGGAGGGTGACTGCTAAAGGGTATAAAGTTTCTTTCAGAGATGATAAAATGTTATAAAATTGATCTTGGTGATGGTTACATAACTGTGTATACATCAAAAACCACTGAATTGTATATGTCAAATTTATGAACTATATATGAATTATATTTCAAAAAAGCTGTTTCCATAAACACAGTAATACTATACATTAATAACTAGATCTTGATTCCCAGATACGGGCTTTCCTAAATGTGAGTTTGCATGTAATTATTTTTTTCATTTGACATCTTCAATTTAAGTTTCTGAAAAAAATTGGTACAAAAGAAATAGAGGCAGGCTGGGTGCGGTGGCTCACGCCTGTAATCCTAGCACTCTGGGAGGCCAAGGCGGGAGGATTGCTTGAGGTCAGGAGTTGGAGATCAGCCTGAGCAAGAGGGAGACCCCATCTCTACTATAAATAGAAAGAAATTAGCCAAACTAAAAATAGAAAAAATTATCCGGGCACGGTGGTGCGTGCTTGTAGTCCCAGCTACCTGGGAGGCTGAGGCAGGAGGATCGCTTGAGCCCAGGAGTTTGAGGTTGCTGTGAGCTAGGCTGATGCCATGGCACTCTAGCCTAGGCAAGAGAGTGAGACCCTGTCTCACAAAAAGAAAACAGAAATAGAGGCATGTCATTTATTCAGAGAACTGAGTAAAAATAAAAGCAAAGTAGCAAGAATTCCAACATTAGCATAATGCTTTATGGTACATAAAGTACTTGCACGAATGGTCCTGCAGCCAACAAAATATCAAACCAGAATGAGTTGCTTGGCCCCTCACCTGACTTTAAACTTGAAGACAACATACTAGAGACAGGAAGGTTGATGAATCTCAAAGACATACTCCATAATTCATACAAAATTTTCAAGAAACACTTGGAAAGATAGAAAGTGGCTGGGTCTCTTGTAGGAGGAAGTGGTAGCCTGTATTAGGGGAGGGCCCCACATTGTCCACCTACTCCACTTGTTGTGTGTCCAGAGAGAGCAGAAGCAGCCTAGTGCCAGCCCAAGGCTGCAGACTAATAACAGGGAATTCCAGGGCTCAGCTTGGGTTAGGGATCTCTTAGCCACACATGCAGATAACGGAACTATCCCTAAACATTCACTTCTCCCCACCTCAACTGCTGACCTCATAATTACATCAGTTTATGTGTATGTCTTCCATTACTTTGGGAGAAATTAGAATAGATGTATTTGGACACATTGGAGAAAAGTTTAAGAACACTGAGAAACAGAGAAAATTCTGAAAAATTCTAAGGAGAAAATGGCAATCATTTACAAAGAACAAAGAATCAAATTGACATGAGACTTGAGAGAAAGTTTAAAATTTTGAAGAAGAAAACTTTGAACCTACGATTTTATATCTATTAAACTGCTATTTATGTGTGAGGAAAAAAAATGAATATATTGGTAAGCATCTAAGCTCTCAAAGAAAATGCCATATAAAATTTTTTAAAAAAAAATCTTTTGGAGGGTTTACCATTTGGAAAACAAAAGAAATGCATGAATGAACAATTAGATATAAAAAGTAAATGAGAGTAAAGAAAGGTCATTGTTATTTGAATAGGCCACAATGAAGAAAGAAGTATGTCCATAATACCTGGATCAAAAATTCCAGGTAATATCAACATATGGTGGGAGAAACCAAGGAAGTTGAGAGCATGCTAAAGTATTGATTTTGTTTGAGATGAGAAGTAGAAGAATATGTTTTAATAAGCTTTAGACATTTCTAGGGAAAAATTACTATGAATCTTAATAAGTAAGAGGTAACTATGAGAAACACAAAAACAGAATATGCACTACTCAGTTTAGTAGACAAAAATCAATTTATCAGAAGAAGTTAGGAGAAAGAACCAAAAAGAAGCAAGGCTAGTAACAACACACACACACGCGCGCACACACACACACACGCATGCACACACACACACACACACACACAGTGGGGCAGCTGAAATAAGCCTTGGTAGAACAGTAATTACTGTCAATGTAAATATCAATCAAAAAGACTCACAGTGAATGGGAAAATAAAAAATTAACAGTCTTTTCCACAAGGGATATGTATAAAACAGAAGGATATAGAGACCTTGGAAATAAAGGACTACCAAAAAAATATGAACTAAAAGAAAGCAGACATTTTTAGACTCTACAAAACAGAACTTAAGGTTAAAAACATCACAATGATAAAGAATGAAATAAGATTTGGAAAAAAATAAATCAAAAATTACAGAAATTGTAAACATGTGCAGCTAATAATACCTTCTTGAACACTATTAACGTGCAATTGACAAACTCTGATGACATATATATGTGTTACATTTGTCCCCTAAGCTTGGGAATTTTCCAGTTCTTCAATTATTTTTTTTCCTCATTGGCCTATGTATACATTACTTACATTTATTTTTCTCTTGTTACTTGATTTCTAGCAGTGCTTCAGAATGTTTTAAAACACAAGGGGCAGAAAAAAAGAATTTCGATTCAAATAGTCCAGGTTTTCTGTTTGTGAAAGGTTTTTTACTAAAGTTATTAGAAACAAGGGGTCAAAATGAAATTAGAACACTTGCTGTAACTTTCATTTAATCATTCGTTCTCTTTTGTAATTTCCCACAAGTAATGGAAGAGATACACATAAATTTCCTAATGTTCTAAGCTTCCATGGCAACGTACGATCTAGAGTAGTACAAAACCAAGTACATAAAACATTTTTAAAAATCACAGGGAAACACACACAAAAATATTTTATTCCTTCCAAAAACTGGTCCTTTGTATACATCCATGAGGCATGATTTATTTTTATTTTTTAAGAATAATCAAAAACGCTATAGACAGAAGCAATTATATCTGTACCTATGTTTTTGGTGGATTCTATTTTTATATTCCTACTTTCCTTGACATAAAGAAAAATTTGAAAATAGCAACATAAACTTAGTCAAATAAGACCATTTTTTAAAAAGAATAAAATGCTTCAATTCTACAGAGTTTCTTAATTTTTCTACTTAAATATCTTACCATGTAAAAATATAAATAAATATAATAAACATACAATTAAATTGGTATGCCTCAAAATACTTTGATTAGTCATTATACAGAATCCGTGAGCTTTTCTTCTTTTGAAGTTATTATTTTCAAAAACCATTTCATGCACTATTTTACAATTCTAATACCACATTTACTTGCATGTAATGATTTCTGTTTCACCATACTCTATTTCTGCCTTTCAATAAAGGAATATAATAATATAGCCATTAACCACAAATAAAAATATTCATTATATTTTTACCCTTTCAACATTCAAAAATGAAACTATGTAATTAAAATGCCACTCATCTCCACCCACCTTTTATAGTAAACTGTTAATAAAGATAGATGTGAATTGTTAACTAGGGGGCACTGGGTACTCCAAGGACTAAATATAGGCACCTTGTTTCTTCCATCATATCTATGTCTTAAATTCCTTCAGCTCCTATCTGTCAGGGAAAGGCTTCCAGGTGAGCAGTCTGTCACTCTCGCCTAGGATAATAGATTCTCCAGTGACTTTTGTTACAGCTCATGTCACAGGATTAAAACTATGTGCCTTGAAAATGGCATAACATATGTAGTTGAATCTTGTCAACTCTCAATAATCAGACTCTGTTTGGCTTCACAAGCAGTTGCAGATTAGAGAAGCAATATAAATATGCAAGTCACAGTGGTCCCCTTTCAGCACCACTGTTCCTACCTCTAATGGCCCTCGCAGAAAGTCTGTTTGTTCAGCTCCTACTTCCAGTGCTACATCAACAGAAGCAAAAGGACGGCTGGCCATCTGCTGTCGTTCTCGAAGCAGTTGCTGGAGGGGGTTAAAAATGACTTACTTTAAAACAGGTTTAAAAGCACATTAAATTCAATATTATCTGGTTCCATTTTTTAACAAAAGGCACTGAAAATTTAGGAATCACTTCATACACATATCCATATCTAGAGCACTAAAGATGAAAATTACTTTCTTCCCATGGCCTGGGTTACACTTCCATAGAGGCTTTAAATGTATGGTGCCTACAAATAACTTCTCCTGACCTCCATCCCACAGGCCTAATAGAATGTATTCAAAAGCACTTTGAAAACCTCAGGTGAGAGGTACTACTTAAGTAAAAAGTGCTATTACCATGATGACTATGCCAAGTTTTCCCACTCAAAATAACTCAAGTTTTTGCCTTAGCTGGAAAAAAAAAACACAGTAAAAATGTTTAGGAAAAAATAATGAAAAGCTATTGCAATGCATTAATAGATTAAAGGAACACATACTCACTAAGATTAAGTTTTGTAAGTCAAGATTCCCTATCAATTACTATGGGACCAGCAGGAATTGTTATTGGCAGGTTTATAACTTTATTTAAAGCCTCTGTGTTCATTATTTAAAACGAGGAATGATTATTAAGTTGCAGAAATTTTGTGCCAGGACTTCTAAGACACCCCCAGATATTTTTCTTTCTCCTTTTACCTATTCTGGGCTTTGCCCAAGCTAAAATCAATAAACTAGCAAGTTCCAACCAACTAACAGGCTAATTTATATTTCTGCCTCTCCTTGTAATTATAATATTCATTAAGTCATGATAAGAAAAAATTGATGACCAGCACTAGATACTGCAATTCTTTCCCCTCTTATTCTATACAGCTAATAAAATTATTATTAAATATTAAAACAGAATGAGTGATGCAATTAAATACTCTAAAATGAGAAGAAAATCCTATCATTGAAGAATGGCAAAATCCTTGAACACAATGAACAGCTTCATTATATATAGAGATTTTTAAAGATTCACTGACATTAACTTAAAACATTAACTACTGGTCTTTGAATGCAAATGGATATAGCATTGTGATGTAACATTCACAAATTCCCTTGTAGATGATGAAGGGACACATGCTAATACTTGACCGGCAGTTTATTATTTAACATTTTTGTTTAAATTCTTGGTTTTTATTATTAAAAAGAGAACATCTGCATGATAATATGAGATAGAAATAATGCAACTGTTAATGAATAATAGTTTAAGTTCTTACATTATATATTTTTTAGAAGTAATGGATTTGAACTAAAAATATATATTCAAAGTAATAAGGAAATGTTCTCTAAATTACCAAATTATTTGCTTAAACATAAACTCAAAATTATATTATTAAAAATACAGGTGCTGGCAAATAGAATCTAGTTTATGCCTCTCTCAATAGGAGTGTCTAATTGATCTGAATAGTGTGTCTGTGCAAAATACAAACATAATGTTATTTCAAATATTAAAGTAAGCGTAGAAGACACCACGGTTTTTGTCTTTGGTAAAAACATACACAGCAACACGCCAAGACATACACACACCTGTACACACACAAATACACAATCTACCTTTCCTATAGCAGTGTACAAATAGCCTTGATAAAATCATGAATTCCAGTTTGTGTTTGAAAACAATTTTCTAGGATTTGTATTAATAATTCTCTCTATTTGTGTTAGTTCTTCTTGGCTTATAAACGGTATCTTGTGTAATTAAGTGATTCTTTAAACAAATGAACAGTTTCTGTTTCCTCACCTTGCCTTTTCCTTATACCTAAAGATAGTACTGTAAGCTTTATTGAACTTAATATCTACCCATTTTTCTGTCATCCTAAAGTTCACTGTTTATTAAGTTGGGTTTCATTTGGAATTTGCATTTAGTAAATATATATTTCCAGCTTTTCATATAATGTAGCTCTTTTATAAAAAATGAAAAAAAAATTTACATTATTAAATGGGGAATATATAGGAATTGTATTGATCTTCTAGGCTTGAACTTACATAGGTAAATATCATCAACACTTGGCCTTGGAAAGGACCATCTCATTTCTTTTCTTGCTATGATTTAATTAAGTCTGTATTTGCTCGCCTTGCCTCCTTCCTAGGCTTCCCTCAGCTCAATTTCTCCCTTTTTATTTTTCACCAAACCATTTGTACAGCTACAAAAGGTATTCTTGTTATGAGACACAGCCAGAATTTTATGAAGAAATCTTTAACACTTTTTAGTGGTTATCTCTAAAATCATGGTCAACAATAAACATAATCCTAGAAGTAAAAAAAAAAAAAAAATTCTACAAAATATAATTAATGAATACTCAACATTGCAAATTATAATGTAAATCAATAAATATTCCAAATTCACTATCTTTGAGAAAGAATAGAGTTCCCTGGAATATATTAAAATTGTGACCCTCAACACTTATAATTAAGAAAAATCAGTGCCTGATACTTTTGTTCAATTTTTTAAGTTTATTTGTAGAATGCAAAAGTATTTTTAAAAATTCATTTGTCTTTAAGTTATTTGAGCTTTAAGTTTCTATCACTTTTTAAGAATTGAATATCTTTTAAAATTATTTTTTGCAAGGTAGAAGAAAAACTTGGTTTTTGCCCAGGAACTTAACACTATAGTTCATAAAACAAGACGTACTAAAATAAAAATAATTAGGGCACAATACAGTACATCAGTAAATGGTACAAATAGGAAATTAGACAAATGAATTTATTCTGGGCCACTTAGAAGAAGACTAGATGACTCTTGCTGACGTAGCTGAGTTTCTGACTTTAGGAAACTAATGCAAATATTCTTACTGTGAAACTTAGGGAGGGTAAACTTTCTCCTGAAACACTCTTGCTTTGGTATGATGGCCCTAAAATAATAAAATGGAATAAACTGTGATTATCTTTGTTACTAATTTTTAGTGTGGTATCCTTAACAATTATCCTGTCTAGCCAGTTAATATCTGGATGCATTACTTTCTGAATTTTGCCCTCTCTGTCGGAACAAAGGCGATGCAAACAACATGCTTACAATTTAAATTGTCGAAAGGTACTCAGATAATGACATGCAATATAGCTAGATCCTGGAGTGAGACCTGCTTTTGAATACCAGCTTCTCTGGTTTTTAGCTATTTGAACTCACTTCTTAACCTCCATTTTTTCTCATCTGTAAAGTAGGGATAATGATTGTATCTACACCTACACCTATACCTCAAAGAATCTGTTTTAAATCCCAGCTTCTCCACTTAATAGCTACTGGACCATAACCAAACTACTTAGACGTTTCGAATACTCATTCTTTCTCTCTATAAAATGGGAATAACGATAACATCTGTAAATCGTAAGGCTGGGACTAAGGAGATGACATACTTGGACTGCTCAGCACAGAGGCTGGCACATTGTGAGCACTCAGTAACTGTTAATTGGTACAATTATTATGTTAAATTTCAAGCACTGTTTTTGTCTCTGAAGATGGCACGCTAATTACCATAGGCCCATTTTCTTCAGCACCAGTGACACATTTTGCTCTACTAGTCTCCCTTTTAACAAATGCTGCAAATTTATGAGACAGTTGGAAAATGTCATTATTGTGGTAAAAGGAATTTAGATTTGGAACTGCTTTTTGCCAGTTGTGGCTAAGAATGATAAAAACTCAACCTGAGAATTAGGAAATAGTACATATTATTTTCTTAAGAAATTGTGAAAATTAATCTATTTTCTGTGATTGTGTTTTTATATAAAATGAAGCTTAACATTTTGAACATCATAGGAAGCCATATAACAGATGTATCTGTTTTATAACTAATCTGCTATTGCCAATTATTCAGCAGAACGATAAAGCCAAGAGAACAATTTGATCACAATACAATAGATTACATTCATGCTGCCATAAACATTGTTGTGAAGAACATTTAAAAATTAAAGAGCTGTTAGTTTCATATTTGTTGCCCATAATAACCGTTTTAATATTTAAAATCTCTTACAAATCATGGAATTAAAAATAGTAAAATCCATGCTTAAATTTGACAACCAGGTAGAGTCATTGATTCTATCAAATGTGTATATGAATACAGACAATTCATCCAATTAATACTACTACTTCAAATATTCTATCATTCCTCAAAGTTCATACTAGCCACCTACTGCAAGGCATCCAACTCTCAGATAGATTTTACAATAACAATCCTTAAAAACACACATATGTACAAAACAAAACAGTAACTAACTCTGCCCCCAATTGTCTTAATCTCCTGCTACGTGACTGCTATGTTTAGGTCCCCTATCTATCCTCTCCTCCACCTCCCTCCACCTCCAAATGTCCTTCTACTCCGTCTCAAGTTTGAAATGATCGCCTCTCCTATAAATTATTTGTTATATTAATAAGGCCTTACATCTTTATGCTTTTCTGGAATCTTCTTTAAGGAAAATTTTATTTTTAGTTGTTTTTCATTCCCTTCGGAACCTAGCTGTTAGCAAATAGTATTTGATGAATGAACGATGAATGTGTGAATAAAGTATAACATAAAAATCTGTTTCATCCAAATGTGGGTAGAGGCCAGTTATAAGAAAACTGATTTTAAGTATGAGTAAACTTTTAAAACTACATGTCCTTTGAATTTATATCTTATCTCCAAAATAGTGATTTATTTTTTTAGAATGAGGCAGTTTTGTGAATCTATATTTCAAATCAACATCAGGTTTCATATTGCTCCTCATTTAGATTATTGCAAAACTGCAAAGATTATGGAAAAAAATGCCATAAAGTCATCATAATGCATTAATATATCTATAGCAATTATACTGCAAAGATTTTGGAAAGGTATAAAAGGAGCAATCAAAATGATTTTTTTCATTACTCTTGAGCTTACATACTAAAATGAACAAAGCATCTGAATTAAAAATTAAGCAATCATCCATGAAATAGAATATTTCTGTTATTAACACAAACACATTTAACATAGAATAATATAAGTAAACAATCAATTTTGTTCTTTTGGTGTTAGCATAGTGTGAAGAAGTAAAGAGAAGTGTCAATATCTTTTAGTATCACTGAATTAGGAAAGTATGATATTCAATCCTTGTATATAACTAAATCTGCCAGGCACAAGGCTCAAACTCTTATTCAGAATATGGGGCATCTTTTGTTTCCAGTCTTACAGTCTGAAGGTGGTTTCCTAGATAGTGATGTTAGTACATTACGGGAGTGGCTTGGGAGAATATCTTTATTCAGTTTACTTTGATTATTTTTTCTAGGTCTCTATAGTCTTTGACCTACTGGCAATATGCTACTTCTGAAATAGTATTGTTAATTTAAAAATGAATGTTTTGTAGTAGCTTCCTAACAGGTATTTACCGAGTTTGCTCAAAATATTCATTTCCAATAATTTTTTAAATTTCCCTGCCGATTGGCTTTTTTGAGATATTTGTATTAGCATGCAAAATAAACATCATTAACTGCCCAAAAATGCTTTACTCATTGAAAAGATTCCACTAAACTCTAAGGTTACTCAATTTTCTTCATTTTGCAAGAGCAAAATGTTGTCAAATGGCCATAGCACATTTCCCAGGTAGTAGGTTGCTCAGGAATGCAGGGTTGCTGTTTGAGCAGTAATGTGCCAAAACCAAAATCTACTTTTTATTACCATCAAGCTTGCTACCAGACAGAGGAAGAAAAAAGGAAAAATGGAAAATGTTCACAGATCTTTGACTAAGACATAAATTTCAATATATCCTCTAAGGTGCTAACAGCTTATTAATATTAATATATGTATATATGTATACAAGGGCTGTCCGGAAAGTATTCCAGCCGTGTTATATGTTCTTGCTATATTAGCAATGGCTGGATATTTTCTGGACAGACCTCATATGTCTGTGTGTGTGTGTGCATGTGTGTATATATATAAACCTTAAATAATGAGATTCAGAAAATATGATTAAGTATAGAGTTTGAGTGCAAAGCTTAAGGATGGCCAACCAGAAATACTGACTCCAAACAAATGGGGTCAGTGTTCCAAAGTGGAGAAGTTAACGTTTCACTTACATGGGCAGAGAGAGAAAAATTTTATGAGGATTACATTTTCCATACAAAACCAGTGCATATGTCACAGGAATTTGATTGCTTATGGATTGCTACATTCCAAGGAAGATTATTTTATAACTCCATGAGGAGGGGTAGTGATCTGAGAGGATCTTATCCCCGGTGTGCTTTGTTCTTAATTATTTACAGAAAAAAAAAAGGCAGAAGTTGCAGTTGCAAGTTCCTATTTGATAGTGACTCAGGCTGAATAGCCACATTCCTGTCAAGTCTCAGAATAATTTAAAAGTCCAACAGCTTTAAGTTTGAATTATTTTAAGTTTGGATTATTTACTTTCTCACATACGTATACACACATACATATATTACAGGTGCATGTCAATGTATATGTGAAAGTATAACCATGAATATGCATATAAATCATACATATTATCACTCAAAGTAAATACTTTATCACTCAAACTCAAATTAAAACTAAAATACATAAAAGGCCAAGATAAGGATTAAATCATGTCAGTGAATGAAGGCTTTGTTATCATTTAGATAACACTTATCCCACAATTGATACGACCAAGATACGTCTTCATAGATTTTTAGACCTGGAAGGGCCATCACAGATCCTCTAGGCCAGAGATTCTTCACTCTGCAGATCACAGACCTCTAAAGCGTGAATAGATGAG
This sequence comes from Indri indri, assembly GCA_004363605.1. Lineage (NCBI taxonomy): Eukaryota > Metazoa > Chordata > Mammalia > Primates > Indriidae > Indri > Indri indri. The sequence goes on along the minus strand of RJWJ010011855.1, from coordinate 28,226 downwards.
CCCTAGGAAAGTCCACGAACTTGACACTAACAGATGATACACTTCTTTAAAATGTTTTTCCTATAATTTCAATGGATTCAATTACTTAACGTACTGCTGTCTTCAGAGGCTAACTGTCTCTCATCCAGAACCAAAATATACCTCTACTATCTCCTTAAATTCTTTCAAAAAATGAATCAATATATATATATTAATGCTTAAAAATAAAACAAAAGGAAGTAAATTCTAAAAGCAAGCAAGACTACTTTAGAATTCCTGGCACATCCCTACTTGCTAGATAAGAACTTAAAAATTACCTTAAAAGCAGAATAAGTTCAAAGCTCAAATATCTAATTGGAAAATTTCCTTTTCTTTCTCTCTTTCATCCAGCTCAGTGATTCTTAAACTTTGTTTTTTATGCAAACTTTGATGTATGTGCAATACTACTTATATTCTATACTAAATGATCTTGTCCCTGCAAGAAAACAGTCTTACTGATTTTAGATCATAATTCCACATAAAATTAGTTTCATGGAATTCTGGAAATTGCCAATATTAACAAAAGCAAAAGGGGGTAAACTATTTGGCCCAATGGCATCACCATCATTTCTATGTAATAAAAACTTTATACTGATAGGAATTAAATATAATATTCCTTACTTTTATAAGTATGGTCATTATAAATGTGAGCTATCTTTGTGTAGGTTAATTTAGGAAATTTCAAAGAAAATAAAGTGTGACAGATCTTACTTTCACATATTCATGCTTATACATTCTTAGTTAAACATCATAGGATCCAAAACCATACTTCTTACACAGACAGTTCATCCCAGTTGAAGTCTGAAGCCAAGAAAATGAAAAGAGCACCTGACATCTGTACATTGATACATCACTAATAAGTCTTCATGGAAAATAAGCTTAATTTAAAAGGTATATAATTTTACGAAAACTTGAATTTTTTTCAATATAAAAGCTGTATCTTGAAGCATACCACAAGGTTGCTTTTCAAATCAGTTAAGATTTATGACATTGATAGACCTTGGTAAAACCATTTTGTTTGGAAAGATCGAGCTGGTCTGCAGTATGAGCAAACAAAGTAAAACAATACCCCTATCTAACTATCACAGCCACTTCAGAAATTGCTAATACTTGCTAACATTTCTTTTAGCATTGTGAAGTAAATTAGGAAAGAATTGGGAGCTCATTGTTTCTCTTTAGTCTAAATGAAACATTAACACGTCCTAGCTTAGTCAGTTCCTGGTTTTACTCAGCTGTGTGCCTGCTGACTTCATTATCAAAGAATTCCAACTTGTGAACATGAACACTTTTCAAAAGAAAATCACTTGTATCTTCATAATAATGAAGAGTTAATATTGCATGTAAAATTTTGACTATGCAGATGATATACCTGTGTATACTTGTTTTTGTCTTATCTTCATCAATGAGAAAATCTCTGTATGTCATGTGGCACATCTATTCATGCATTACCAACAAGAAAATAATTCTCAGTGAAATCTAACTGCCTTGTCAAGAAATTTCATTAGGTACTGGAAGCAGATTATGATGATGTTTTTTACTCTGCATTCCAAAGGATGATCTTGAGGAGTTTAGAACAAAATTCTAAGAAAATTTTCTTCTTTCCTTTTTCTTTTCTTTCATTCTTTTTTAAAAATGAAAGTCTATTCTTAGAACAATTTGATAGTTCATATCTGGATAGTTCATATCTGAATAAATTTTCCTGTAATCATTCATTAATTGAACAAATTTTTACTGAGCTCCTACTGTGTGCCACTGTTCTAGGAACTGATGTATGAGGTGACTCAGCTTTTTCCATGCTATCAAAAAAATATCAGAGACTCTTCTGAGCCATGTACCGAGAGACTGGAGGCAGACAACTAGCAGACAGTATTGTCTGACATTGGAGGAAGTATTTATGTAGCCTGGAGTTGAAAGCAACAAAGCTATTCCTTAGTGGGCAAAACCCTGAATATATGCAAAAATATTGCAGAATTTTTTGAAGGTTACTTCAGGCAACTTTAAAATTAAAATATGGATTCTTAATCCTTTTTTTGACATAGATGGCATCACTGATACAGACTTTGCCAAAGATGATCTCACTTTAGGATAAAAGAAATCATGCAATATGGATTTATCTAGAAGAGTCTTAAAAACTCTGCTATTGCTTGATACAGGCTATCCTTTCTGGTGAGTGACAGGAAATGCAAGAGACCTTTGCAAGACAGTGTTTTGTTTTTGTACTTGTGACATTAAAACAAAAAAGTCAAAAAACGAAATGCTTACTGCCAATTTTAAAGACTACTCTGGACTCTTAAAAATCATAATTAACAGCATATAGAAGTCTTGTTTGTTCAGCATCAACTTATATAAACAAATAAATAAAAATGTTAGAGAAAAAAATTGCTATGGAAAACATAAAATGGTCATGGGAAAGAGGCAGTAGAGAGAGGAAGTGCTTTAGATAGGGTGGTTATAAAAGGTCTAACAAGAAATGACACATTCGCTGAAACATTTAATAGTCAATCAGAATAGTAATGCATCCCCAAAAGCTCAGTAGTTTAACACAGAAGTTTATTTCTTGCTCACACAAAATCCTCTGAGGGTCTAGGTGACATTCTGTCTGGTTATTTTGCAATATAGACTGCTTCAATTTTGTCACTGTCCATCTCAACCCGACTTCCTCCAGTGTCATGGCAGAAAAGAGACTAGTGAATCCTGCATGGACTTTTCAATGCTACTGCCCAGAAGTGACACATATCATCATCAGAAATAGTCACACAACCCAAGCTAATTACACAGAGTCCAGAACACGTAGGAGAGTAAATGGAACACTAGGTGAATGGAACAATGGAGGCTAGGATAGAATATATCAGGCAGAGTGAATGGCAAGTGCAAAGTTCTGCGGCTAGCTTCCACTTACAGTACTCAAAAAACAGAAAGAAAGCTGCTGAATCTTAATAAGCAAGACGGTGAGGAACAGACTGGCCAAAAGACAATATTGGCTTTATCAAAGTTTAGAGGAATTGAAGTAACATCTATAAATCATCAGGCACATATGATCTAAATAAATCAGGTTCATTATTTTTTAAAAACTTAATTTCTCTTTTTATTGCTCAGAGAATCCATTCCTATGGTGTTATAAGTAGCTTGGGACAAAAAGGCACAAGAAATAGGCTTTACCATCCTCAAATAAAGTTATTTAACACACAATTCAGAAACAGCAACAGCAGTTAATCTCAAATACAATGAACCCAGCTCTCCCAATATGTATCAAAAGGTCAATTTTGTATGTAACCTTCTTTAATACAAAAGGCCAGGTGGCTGTAACTTATCTGAGCAAATCAAAATGAGCAAAAGGATGAGCACCGAAAAGGTCATTTAAAAGCTAGATCCCCAGAATGGATTTTAATACATATTACTCCTCAAAGAGCAAAAATGAGAATCTGGATAATTTCAAATTTTGAAACTCATACTTGAAAACATTTTCACACATAAATTACCTTCACGGTCATACTGTGGAATATAATACTTCCCCAACTGAGAGGTCTAATTTGTATGAGAAACAGTTGTCTTGCTCTCAAAGAGAACACATGAATGCTGTGTCTTTGACATCCAGAAGGTGCACAATATGATCAACTCAACCTTGATGAGTGGAAATGTAAAAGCAGCTGATTACAATAGAAATGACGCATTGACTCCTGCTTGTGTGGCAGTAATTTATGACTGGAGGCTCTTGTTACAATAAAGCTCAGATCAATCTTTCAGCAGTCTCGTCCCCCCGCCCCAAGAATTAATTTACTAAAGAAAGATTTTTTTCCCCCTGATTCTGGGAATCAATACAAAGCTCATGATTCCATGCTGAACCACAATATGCCAGCTTCTAGGTAAGAAATTCTACATGCAACATAATCTGGTTAGCTTTTTCATTTAGTGTATAAGGTGTTCATGTTGAACATTTAAGTAGCTTGTGATTATAATTTTGAAGTTCTTCAAGAGGTACTTAAATTTTCCTAGATACATAAATGGCCCCCAAACTGGCATTTACCTCTTAATCAATACATATACTAAAAATATTTTTTTCCTTTAAGGAAAATGTGATTATTTTGCTATTAGCTAATGGAATCATATTCAGTTCAATATCAAGAAACTCTAAAAATGGTTCTTTTGTGAAATGTTCCTTTGGGAAGTAAGACATCTGTTAATTATAATTTTTAAAAGTCTCCATTGGAAAATACCTAAAGAGTTCATTAACTAATCAGTGTGATAGATGAATATGCAGTCTTACTTGTTTTCAATATTTTGTGAAAGGAGACATGATATAAATATATCTTGAAAATTAATTTCAATTGTTTGAATTTTTTAAATGTGAAGGGCAGTTTGGTGTAGCATAGATTACTTATAACTGTTATAAACTGGCTTTCTTATGTACTTGGAACCGTGTGTTAAACCACAAAAATCAGAATGTAAGAAAGCCAATGGTCATACCAGACTCATTGGAATAACTCATTCTCAGATTGGGAAGGAATTCTAGGGGTTAGCTAGTCTTGTGTTCCCACTAAAGCAGGGTCAAAAGTGCTATGACTTTTCTGAGAAATAGCCATCTAGTACCCTCAAATGCATCTGGCAAAAGAACCACTGTTTTGAGAACCTGTACTACTATTAGAAAATTCATTATACTGAACAAAACTTACATTCTTGGGCTCTTTTTGGACCATTAAAGTGAGGTAGGATAATTCTTATCTCATTTACTAAAATTCCTTAAAATACATATTAAATATTTGAAAGTTTTCTCGTGTCTTCACATTAAACAGTTCCAATATCTTAAATGTTTCATTCACTATTTATGTAACAAACATTTACAGAATACTCCAGTGTTCTCAGAAGAGGGCCAGGCACTGGCACTTAAGAAATACAGTCCTGCCCTCAAGGAGTTTATTCATAGTCTCATGTGTAATACAGAACAGTTTCTCATGTAGTATGGTTTTCAGCATTTAGTTTTTCCATGTTCTTCTTAAAATTTAAAATTAACACACTATTCTAGATATGATATGACTAGTATAGAACATGGTATAACTATTTCTCTCAATGTATTCTATATTAACTCGCATTTTTTTCTTTTTAAAATGGTTTTATGTTTATTTTTATTTTATTTATTTTTCTTTTTTATTTCAGAATATTACAGGGGTCCAAATGTTCTAGTTACATGGATTGCTTTTGCACTGCTTGAGTCAAAGCTATAAGTGTGCCCATCACCCTGACAGCATACATTGTACCCATTAGGTATGATTTCACCCATCCCCTCTTCCCCCCTCCCACCTACCTGATTTCTGTTGAAATCTGTGCACAGGAGTGCTGATCAGTTAGTTCCAATTTAACAGTGAGTACATGTGGTATTTGTTTTTCCATTCTTGGGATACTTCACTTAGGAGAATGGTCTCCAGTTCCATCCAGATTGTTGTGAAAGGTATTAATTCATTTTTTTTTATAACTGAGTAGTACTCCATGGTATACATATACCACATTTTATTAATCCACTCATGAATCGAAGGGCACTCGGGTTTATTCCACATCTTTGTGATTGTGAATTGTGCCACAATGAACATTCTAGTGCAAATGTCTTTTTGATAAAATGACTTTTTTTTTACTTTGGGTAAATACCCAGTAGTGGGATTGCTGGATCAAATGGTAGGTCTACTTTTAGTTCTTTGAGTAATCTCCATACTATTTTCCATAGAGTTTGTACTATTTAACAGTCTGTAGTTCCACCAACAGCGTGTAAGTGTTCCTTTCTAACTGCATCCATGCTGGCATCTGCTGTTTAGGGACTTTTTGATAAAAGCCATTCTCACTGGGGCTAGCTGATATCTCATTGCTGTTTTGATTCGTATTTCTCTGATGATTAGTGACATTGAGCATTTTTTCATATGTTTGTTAGGCATTTGTCTATCTTCTTTTGAAAAGCTTCTGTTATGCCTTTTGCTCACTTTTTGATGGGGTTGTTTTATTTTTATTTTTGCTGATTTGCTTGAGTTCCTTGTAGATTCTAGTTATTAGCCCTTTATAGAATATATAGCATGAGAATATTTTCTCCTATTCTGTACGTTGTCTGTTTGCTCTGTTGATTGTTTCCTTGGCTGTACAGAAGCTTTTTAATTTAATCAAGTTCCACTTATTTATTTTTGTTGTTGCTGTGATTCCCCTGGGGGTCTTCTTCATAAATTCTTTGCCTGGGCTGGTATATAGAAGAGTTTTTCCAACATTTTCTTCTAAGATTCTTATGGTTTCATGTCTTAGATTTAAGTCTGTGATCCGTCTTGAATTAATTTTTGTGAGTGGTGAGAGATGTGGATCCTGATTCAATCTTCTACATGTGGCTCTCCAATTTTCCCAGCACCACTGACTGAATAGGGATTCTTTTCCCCAGTACATATTGCTGTCTACTATGTCAAAGATAAGATGGCTAAATGTGGATGGTTTTATATCTGGGTTCTCTGCTCTGTTCCACTGGTCTATGTCTCTATTTTTGTGCCAGTACCATACTGTTTTGATTACAATAGCCTTGCAGTTTAAAGTGTGGTAAAGTGATGCTTTCAGATTTGTTCTTTTTGCTTAAGGTGGCTTTAGCTATTCACGCTCTTTTCTGGTTCCAAACGAAGTGTAGAATTATTTTTTTCTAGGTCTGTGAAAAATGACATTGATATTTTGATGGTAATTGCATTGATTCTGTAAGTCACTTTTGGTGGTATGGACATTTTAACAATGCTGATTCCACAGATCCATGAGCATGATATGTTTTTCCATTTGTGTACATCATCTGCAATTTCCTTCCTCAGTGATTCATAGTTGTCTTTGTAGAGATCTTTCACCTCCTTGGTTAAATATATTCCTAGGTATTTAATTTTCTTTGTAGCTATTGTGAAATGTATTGAGTCTTTGATTTGATTCTCAGCTTGACCTGTTGTTGGTGTATAGGAATGCTACTGAGAACCACTCTACACTGTTGTACCTATCCAAGGTCTTTCTGACATGAACTTTGGTCAAGACAGGTCTTCCCTACTTAGCATTTCTATGAGTGAATTTTTAAAACTAAATTCAGAATTTCACATTGGAATTTATTTTTCTTCATGTTTTATTGTTGTTAGTGTTTTTAACCTATTTTTCCTTAAGTGCAGAATTCTCTTTGAACCTTTGAACTTCCAACATGTTAGTTATCTCTATGTTGACCCCTATTCCATTCCCTTGACCAGGTAAATGCCCTTTGGTGTCAAAGAGAACAATCAAGACAGTGAGCTGCCAAATGTGCTAGTAATTCAAGGCAAATCATAAAAGCTACCACAAGAATGACTTTTGCTTTTCATATTCTAGGGTTCCCTTCATATAGTGATATTATCAAAAGATGGAACAGATAAGGTACATGGATTTAGAAATTTTCAGTTTATTTTCACAGGCTATGTCCACTCTGGGAGACAAGAAGTCTCTGATACCTAAGAAGTCCCCTAGCTAGCTGACTAGGCACACTTTCCTTTATTTTCAAACCTTTGTAAAATCATCCTTTGTCCATTGCAAAAACTTATTCAAAATTTGTCCTCCTTAGATCCTGCCCTGAAGTACAATTTTTTTGATCATATGTTGTTGAATTCTAATTTTTGTACTTTGCATTCATATATAATAGTCTGAGGAGTAGGTCCCAAACTTGGGGCAACTGAGAGAGGTTCCTGTGTATTTCAGTCTTAGCCAGGCCCTCAGCAACTTTACATATGACTAGACAACTTTCTTGCCTCATTCAACCTCATGGTGCAAGGATGCTCCCAGTAACTTGGCAGCCTCTTCCTCCCTGTCTTGTCTCCTTCACCTATCAACTGACACGTGTTTTCCTGCATTTATTGGTTTCTGATATATTCCTACTAACAAAACATATTGAATATAGTTGTTTTCCCTTTACCAAATGCATTTTAACTTCTCACCAAATTTATTCTCTGTACTTAACTCTTAACCTATAAATTCTCGTTATTCTAATGCAATATATTTCCATTCTATCAATTCACCCATAATCTCTAAATTTTATAATTAGGCCATTTATTTCTTGGTTGATGAAAAATTTAAATGGATCAGGAAAAAGAAATGAACCCTTTATTACCTTATTAAAGCACTTTCTCTAGAAATGGACACTTTTTTAACAATCAAGAATGAATCTATTGAACTTTGGGGAACTCTAATAAGACTTTCATTAGGTAGAACTTTCTTAACCTCTTGGGACACTGAGTAAGTTAAAAAATAAAAAAAATGAAGATAAAGGCCATAGTAGTATCTTTATTACTGATGCTGTTTATTTCCCTTAAATTTACAATCAAGTAAGTCGCTCCACTTCCTTAGGGGTAAAACAGGTAATGGGCAACTCAACAAAGATGATCACTGGGCTTCAACTAGGGCCAAGGCCTTAACATGCAACTTATTATGCAGATGCAACTATCCTAAGTAGGGACAGCTGAGGTGATAACATAATTACATGGGAAAGAAAAGTCTTTAGAAATTTGAGTAGAACATTTGCTGTTATTAAATTACAAAGAAGTTAAGTTCCGTTTATATATATTTACATATATGTAAAACAGAACCTGAATGAGCTGTAACTGGTTAGTGTTAGGCCTAAGTAGCCAACACTAGCACCTTTGCCTAAAATTCATTTTGTACTTCTTCCCTGACCACCCCATTTGAAATGTCAATCATCTTCACAAACACACACACACACACACGCACGCACACACAGCTGCTATCCCTTTTACCTGTGTTGTTTCTCTTCATAGCATACTCTACCATCTGACATGCTGAATATTTTGCTTATTATTTGTTTAAAGTCTGTCTCTCCATTGATAGTACAGGGATTTTTATTTATGCTAAAATCTCAGCATCTATTAATAGAAAGTATCTGGTGGATGGTGGATACTCAATAAACAATTGTTGAGTTAAAGAATTAATTTAGAATCAAGGAAGGACCTGTGGATGCACTTCATAATCATGTAGTTTAAACACAGGCTCAAGGTCACTCTCTACCATGTGGTCTCAGGTTGTCTCTGAATTGCCTTATTGCATAAGAGAGACAAATTTTTCCTGGGAAGTCATAAAGACATGCAGTAGCAATAGCCACAGTAAAATATAAGACTGAAATGCCTGCTGGTTAGTCACAAGTTTGCATGGGTGTTGTTCACCAAATACAGTTACTCTCAATTTAGTATTGGGGTAAACGGGAACTAAGAAGTTTTGAAAATACAGTCCGGGGGAAAACAAATAAGATGTGCTTGTGGCTAATATTACAAATTTCTAAATTTTTCAAGAAGGCAGCAATGTCTTTCTAAGAGATAAATATGTGTAAGAACAAAATTAACAATTTGCTTAAGAATTTCTCTTACTTGGATTTAAACTCATAAGTCATCAATTTGGGACATTGATTAAATGTCCTTGGCAAGATTAAATCAAAGTTTCTTGATCTACTGTTCTTCCCTCAGATACCACTGAATCTGTAGTATGGTGTTTGGCCACATGACATAATTTTGCCTGAGATAACTCCTTCATAGGCTAGAGATTGGTCTGTTTTCTAAATTTGCTGACTATGCAGCCAGTGCTCTGAAAATTTTCTATGTATTATTAATGATTTGTACCTTTTAAAAATAAGGCCCACAAAAGGCTTGGCACTGAACTAATATAGCTGTGTTGACCCTGAAGGAGCTTTACCCATTTTGGTGAGAAATAGACAATGCAAACTTTTCTTGTGAATGGTGAACGCATCTGGCTGAGACTCAGTAGAATAAGAAATACTGAAGAATGGTTTTTGGAATTTATTTGCAGAATTTTTATCTCACAAAGGCAAAATTATTTTTTTACTTTACTTATGATTTTAACTTGGCAACAGATATCATCTTTTAAACTTTAATGATTGTTCCCTGGGAATTTGATAATGTGAGACATTTTATTCAATTTGGCGCATTTCTCTGTTGTTGGAATTTCATTATTGATGTATTTTTATGCATTTTAGTGTTAGAGTTATTTAATGTGGCCACATGAATAGATATAATTTAAGATAGGAAATAGGTTGGGGCTTCAGATACAGACTGTCAGTGAAGTTAGTTTGATGTATTTCCTGTTCCATCCCATTTCAGAACCTTATAGGCGTACAATCAAAACTGATTGCCACTGGTCCTAGGAGAATACCCAAAGAAGCACTTATTGGAATAGGCCCCCTTCCTCTTGCAGGCAGAAGCAGAGCTACCTTAATAAACGGCTGATCTATTCCCCCAGATGTATAAGCACTCCCATGGTTGACCACAGGCTTTGTAGTTAAACTTAGTGGGCTAACAGAACAAAAAGCAGGGCAAACTCAGAAAGGAAAACGTTTTACCACTCCTAATTTCCACAGGGAGATATTTTTTGTAAACACTCTCTTAGCATCTCTCCTGCTCTTTGCTCATTCTGTTCCCAGGACGTGGAGTGATTAATTCTATAGATGAATTGGGGTGTGTTCAACTCAGGTCTGTGTCTCTTCCTCTTAGAAGCAAATTTGCCTGCAGATAATGTGAATTCTACTTGGATCCACCATCTCATAAGTTCTTATCTGGAAAGATCACCCACAGGGGACACCATGCCTTAGACTAGCATTGTCCATGATAGGTTACTAAATCTGCCTAATTCTGGAGTTCAGAATTAGCAAGATTATTTGGTTTATGGACCCAAAATCATGTCCTTCACCATGACCTTCATCAATAACAAAGATGATATAATGACTAGTATCTGCCAGTAAATTGTTTACTTCACCTTTATTTAGAACCCAGGCAGAAGAGAGTGCTAATTATTGGTCCCCTCACAAACCACCAACAATAACTGTACTCTTATCCAGTGTGCATTTTTCTGTCTCCTTCAAGAGAACACCAGATATTCTTAAATGCCATGACAAAGTCAATATGCATCATATCTGCAGCATATTCTTGCTGTATCAGTCAAGCTACCCTAACAAAAAAGAAAAGAATTTCAGTTTTGAAACCTTAACTCACTTGGAGCTTCGGACTGTCTAACACCACTGGCTTTTACTGAAAAAATGAATGAATAATTTATTAGAATCCTTAACTTTATTTTGCCATCTCTTGCCCAGGAACCAAAGGTAGCCTTTCTGTAAACATTTTAAAATAAATCTTGCTAATATCTGGGGTACGTATATGCCTCCCTCTTCTTTTCCTTTTCCTTACTATTACACAAGGGCTGTCCAGAAAGTATCCAGCCACACAATCGGTCTTGTTTTACATACACGTGTGTATAGATACACACACACACACATATATACATATATATATATATATATATATATTTTGAGACAGGGCCTCATTCCTTCACCCAGGCTAGAGTGCAGTGGCATCATCAGAGGTCACTGCAATCTCAAACTCCTGTGTTTAAGCAATCCTGCCTCATCCTCCCAAATAGCTAGGACTACAAGCTCGTGCCACCACACCTGGCTTTTTTTTCTAATTTGTGTAGAGATCGGTCTTGTTCTTTCTCAGGTTGGTCTCAAACTCCTGACCTTAAGGAATCCTCCCACTTTGGCCTCCCAGAGTGCTAGGATTACAGGTGTGAGCCATCGCACCCAGCCAGTTCTCCTTATATTAACAATGGCTGTATACTTTCCAGACAGCCTTGGTATACTTTAAAACAGCACGATCAATTTTCCCTCTCCCAGGACTCTGCATCCCCAACCTGGTTGGTCATTTCTATCACTATACTCTCTGTCTTCTGAAAGTTGGAGCTGTCAGCAAAGCAAATCAAAAATGGATCTCATTGGCCGGGTGCAGTGGCTCATGCTTATAATCCTAGCACTCTGGGAGGCCAAGGCAGGAGGACTGCTTCAGGCCAGGAGTTCGAGACTAGCCTGAGCAAGAGCAAGACCCTGTCTCTACAAAAGAGAAAAATTAGTCAGGTGTGGTGGTGCATGCCTGTAGTCCCAGCTACTTGCGAGGCTGACGCAGGAGGATCACTTGAGCACAGGATTTTGAGGTTGCAGTGAGCTCTAATGACACTACCATACTCTACTCCCAGGCAACAGAGTGAGACCTTGTTTCAAAAAAAAAAAAAAGAAAGAAAGAAAAGAAAAGAAAGAATAGATCTCATCTTCAGTGGAATGTCCAGACAGTTTCTATTTCCCTACAATTATTTTATCTTGACTCAGTGCCATTTTTGTAACCTGTCATTGGGACAAAGACAATTTACCACAGGTCATCCAATTATGACTACACATACTTTCAGCTCAAAGGAGATCTTCTGGAATTGATTCAAGTGCACTACTCATTAGAACCACCATCTCTAAAATGTAAGTAATCTGATCCATGTACCCCTTTTCCATTTATTACACTATCTTGGCTCACAAGCCCTGATCCTCCATTGTCAGGACTGTCACATGACCAAAATAAATAACTCACTGATGAAATACAAGTTTCAAAGCTTCTAAATTTCACCCGAGTCTATGTTTTCAGTGCTATTTTACCATTATCTTTTAATATAGGATGAGTGACTTCCTTTGGTGAAAAATGCTATATGTTATAATCAATCGTTAGACAATCGAGATCCCTCCACAATGCAAGATGATTTGCTAAGGCCGTAGAGACTTGCAAGAAACAGGACAGAGTACTCGTCTTCCAGATTTATATTCTACTTAGAAAACGGAGATGTAAAGCATGAAATGTTAACTTACAATAGAGATTTTAATGACAGAACAAGTCAGAAATGCAAATGTGTAATCAGTTGTCAAGTAAGTGACATAAACAAGTCCTGTGATTTCAGAAAATGATATCACCATGGACTGGACTGGTCTTAAAGGCCTTAAGAATTCTGTGAGGCAAAGCTGACACTTAAAGGATTGTAGGATTTGAAAAACCGCATTATGATAATTAAATGATAATTTGGGTCAGAGTAATTCTTTTATTTTGCAATTCTCTTAAGTTTTGCGAGAATAAATACAGCTTTATCCTTTTTTTCATGCTACAAATTCCTGTATGTTATTCTTTCTCATTTGTCAAACTCTATTGCTTTTCTTTCCTACCTTCTTTCTCTTCGAATATCTCAAATTTTCTCATCTCTGAATCCCATAAATCTTTTCCCACCCTTCCTGTTCTATTCCCATTTAATTATAGCAACCATACAAAGTAAGTTTTCACCCTTCATACACATTGGAACAAGCCTGTGATACCAGAATTTGAAAAACGTAACTACCTTTACACCAATCATTTATTTGGCATAAGCTTTGCTCACCAAACACTGCAATTTACAGTAGTTAGATATGCAAAGCATCTGAATTTGTGACATGCCAACAAATACTACTTGAATTCTACCACTCTAGTGGTTGTTTTAGGCTTTCTTAATTAAGAAACCACCTTATATTGACTGACAATTAAAAGGCCAGTAGGTCAAAATTCAAAGAAATATATAAATTATTGGAAAATGAATAAATTTTTTATAAATACTATTGAAATAGACCTGAAAATTTAACTGTTCTCTGCTACCTTTCAACCAGCTCTTGTCTCCATTAGAAACAAAAGAAATAAATAAAGCAAAAATTATTAGTTAATCTACTGAATGCCATAGTTGTCAACAAAGCACATGTATGTATTTCCTGAACAATTATAATTTATTTTGTCAGTTCATGGCCTATTTGCTTCAAGAAAAAGTGAGATGACTGACCAAGAACATTTTACTCTAATTTAAATGTTGTCTTGATGTCAAGAAAATTGACCCAAACCATATTTCAATTTAAGTTAGAAGCTACTGTAAGCTCATTAGTCTAAGTAATATTTATCGCAGATATGAGCAGATACACAGAGTCAATAAGAATTTAAATGCTACCCTTTAGCAATTCTCTTGCTAAACATTCCAGCTTGAACTTACAATGACATTTATGATAATTTATTGCATATTGGTGACTTAAAACATTTAATTGGAAATGATGCAAACATACTTTCAGAAAATAATGCATCAGATCTGTCAAGACCTTCTCTAGTGCAAACAAAAGAAAAGGAAGACTAAGTATAATATCATTGGAAATAATGCCCTATTCCTATAAAAAGATCTCTTAGCCCTTTCAAATGAATAGTACTTAAAAGGAAGAAAGAGTTTATGACTTTTTGAATATATTTTTTTATTATCTACTTATATACATTTTGTTAAAACAATAATTCCCTTTAGGAAGATCACACTTTTGAAAGTGATTTTATCTTCACAAGAACCCTGTGAGTTCAGGCTCCAACTTTCTCAGGGAAAAGTGAGCCACACAGCAAATATGGGACTTACTAAAGGATAAAGAGCATGAAACATCTCTAGTTAATGGGCCACTTTTATTTTCATTGTTTTTCTGTTGCAGCATTGACAACTAGTAATTCCACTGCTAGGATTCTATATTAATGAAATAATGAGAGATACAAGCAAGATTTATAAATACCTACAAAAGTGTAGTTTGTAACAGTGAAAAATTAGAGATAATTTGGTCAATGTGGTTAAACCAACTGGAATATCAAAAAGGTAAAATATTTTATGACTTTTAAAATGTTTTCAAAGAATTTTTCATAACATTGGAAAATGTCAAGGATATACCTTTACATAAAAAAATCAGGATTATACCATAAATATATATATATAAACACACACATATATAATCATATATATGAGATAAAAATAAGATTTGGAATGCTGCTTACTTTGGGTTGGGGGATACAGGGAGATGGAATTGGGCAAAGCCAATACAATTAATCTGATATTTGGCATGAGGCTCAAAATAAAAAAAAAAAAATCACTGTAAAGAATGATCCCAATTATATATCTTTATCATCTTTATCTCATCTATGCCTGTATCTTTATGCCTGTGACATACAAGAAAGTCTTATCTTTAGAACATGAATGTTAATTCATTTAAATTTATATTTTTTCTAACTTTTCTATAAAGTTTCTGTAAGAGGGGAAAAAGGAGATTATTAGCTGTTATTATGATACCTCTGAATTGTTTACACTGTTATCATACAAATGCATGATTTTGAACTACAAAAATAATACATTATACTACAGTATTAGTACTATGGTATTAGTATTACATGATACTATAGTATTAGTACTTACCTGAGATAAAAACAATAAGGAAACAAATTCTAGAAGATATCTTGTATATAAGTAATTAAAATTGAGATAAATAATTGAACATAATCAATAAAATTTGGGAAACATACAAGAAGTTACTGGAAACATGAGAGAATACAGCATTGGAGGAATCTTCAGTGAAATAGAAACTTCCTTAATTGTGCATATTAGAGCTAGATAAAGTACCTGTTTCAGAGGCCATTACAGAGGACAATTCTTAAAATCTGATTGTGTGTAATTGTTTTCATCAGAAATGATCCAGTATGATAAAGGTTCAGTTGATCCAAACTACATGGCACTATAATGGACTTTAAATTGGCATATTTAACTACTTAGGCTGTCAAATTAATTTAGATTAGGACTAATACAGTGACAAAGTTTGCCATCTGGTGGTCAGTGTGATATAAATCTGATGTCTTCACTTACAGATGTTTCTATGTCAGAATTTTGAACTAGGTCTAAAAATGTGAAGACAATATAGATAATAGATAAATTCATGGATAAAATTAAAGCCGTGGCAGAGAAAAGTGTATTGTGTGATTTGGTCAGATAGCAGCTGTGGTAGGCTGAAGAATGCCCCCCAAAGATATCCAGGTCCTACCCCTGGAACCCATGAACATCACTTTGTATGGAAAAAGATGTGATTAAATTAAGGGTCTTGAGATGGGGAGATTTTCCCAGATTATCCAGATGGGCTCTAAATGTAATCACAGTGTCATTATACAATGGAGGCAGAGGGACATATGCCTACAGAAGAAGGAGGCAAGAGCAATGTCATTGCTAAAGTAAGATGCAACACTACTGGCTCTGAAGATGAAGAAAGGGTCCAGTAGCCAACGAATGCAAGGAATGTAGCTTTAGAAGCTGGAAAAGACAAGGACATGGATTCTCTCCTACAGCCTCTGGTGAGGGTGTGCCCTCCAAATGCCTAGATATCAGCACAGCGAAACTAATTTCAGACTTTTGACATCCAGAACTATAAAGGGATAAATTGTTTTAAGCCACTGAGTTTATGGTAATTGTGTTACAGTAGCCATAGGGAACTAATAGTACAACAGCTAAGTGGAAGAGGGCCTTAGGCTAGAATGATATAAGAAAATACAAGAAGAGGTGTGAAAAAATAAACTCTGTCCACTGATTAGATCCTAAATATGACCATGTCAGTCAATAAACAACGCATTAGTACTCAAACCAATCTTTTCTTCAAACCTAAAAAAATTCATCGAGTATGTTCAGAAAGGAGCCAGCTGAATGCATACAAATAAACTCTTCCCTGCATAATCCCTGTGATCTGACCAGGTAATTCAGAAGAACAGAATGGTGAAAGTATTTTACTCTATACGTGTTTTGGGGCTTTTCCTTAATCTTACAGGATGTGCATATTATACTAACCAATGTAATGTGATATATTTTAAAAAGCTGAATATTAATCAAAGCAAGGGGCTAGCCTGTGATAGAGGACAGATTTAGAGTAAAATGAGTTTGAGATAAAATTTAGTAAATATAACAAAATGAAGAGACAACACTGGACTGAGAAGTAACATACAGCATATTCCCTCCTTTTCTTCTTTTCATCAATACCTCCACGATTTTAACCAGTCCTGTTTTCTGGGAAGTGAAAAAGAAAATTTTTACATGTAATGCTAAAAATGTCCTCTAATATTTGAATCCCCGTGCTGTGTACTTGTGCTTCAAAAACAGAAGCATACAGATAGTTCTTTTAGTTTTCAGGATCCAGAGGAAACAGGGAACTGTTTGGAGCTTAGTTTGTGCTCTTTTTGATATTTATAAAAATGTCCTCTGACTGTGAATAGTCCTTTACAACTTGCTTTTTTCATATAATTATGTTTCTAACATCCATCCATGATGTTGTGTGAAGCTATAATTTATTCATTTTATCCTCAATGATTTACACTGACATATATCAAGTTTCCAATTCTGTGTAAGTTTGCTATTGACCTCTTTATTCTGTTCTCTTGATCTAATTGTCTATCCCTGTGCAAAAATATGATGTTTCCCTAATTCCTCTAGTTTTACAAGAAGACTTGGTCTCTTGAAAGGCAAGTCATCTAATCTTATACTTCTTTGTCAAGAGTGTCTTGGATTTTCTTGATACTTTGCTCTTCTATATAAATTTCAGAATTATCTTTCATGTTCTATAAAAACCTGTTGCAACGGGAATTTCATTAAATCTATAGATTAATTTGAGTAGAATTGATAATTTTACTATATTGAATCTTCCCATCCATGAAGATACCATTTCTCTCCATTTAGTTGGGTCATCATTAATGCCTCTCAATAAAACTTGATAAAATTTTACAATTTTATAACTTCATCATTTTCTATATAAAAATCTTGAGCATCTTTTAAAACTATTCCTAAATAGGTATTTATGTTGCTACTATATTTTTTTTATTTCAGCATATTATGGGGGTACATATGTTTAGGTTACGTATGTTGCCCTTGCCCCCCTTCCAAGTCCGAGTTTCAAGTGTGTCCATCCCTCGGATGGTGCGCATCGCACTCTTTGTGTATGCATATACCCGTCCCCTCCTCCCCCCTCCCCCTCCCCTTTGCCCAACATCTAATAGATGTTATTCTTATATGTGCACTTATGTGTTCATCAGTTAATACCAATTTGATGGTGAGTACATGTGGTGCTTGTTTTTCCATTCTTGGGATACTTCACTTAGTAGAATATGTTCCAGCTCTATCCAGGAGTATACAAGAGGTGCTATATCACCATTGTTTCTTAAAGCTTAATAGTACTCCATGGTATACACATACCACATTTTATTAATCCACTCATGTATTGATGAACACTTGGGTTGTTTCCACATCTTTGCAATTGTGAATAATGGCCAAAAAACATTTGAAAAATGCTCAACATCTCTAATCATCAGGGAAATGCAAATCAAAACCACAATGAGATATCACTTATCTCCAGTGAGACTGGCCTTTATCAAAAAGTCCCAAAACAATAAATGTTGGTGTGGATGTGGAGAGATAGGAACACTCATACACTGCTGGTGGGACTGCAAACTAGTGCAACCTCTGTGGAAAGCAATATGAAGATACCTTAAAGAGATACAAGTAGAAGTACCATTCGATCCAGCAATCTCATTACTGGACATCTACCCAAAAGAACAAATGATACTCTATAAGAAAGATGGCTGCACCCAAATGTTTATAAATATTTTTTTTAAAAAATCACATTTAATCACATTTACTGTTTGTTGCTATGTATATAAATATGAAATTTCCTTTAGAGTATTTAGTTTATCCAGCTACTTTGATAATTTTTAAATATTTCTATTATTTTTTTCATAGATTTATATAGGCTTTCTATGCAGACAATTGCATAACCTGTAAATAGTGAAAGGTTTGTTTGTTTGTGATCTGTATAACTTTCAATCATTTTCTTGATTTACTGCACTGGCTAAAGGCACCAGTACAATTTTGAATAGAAGTGTGGATACAGGGTATTCTTCCCTTGTTTATGATTTTAAAAGGTGTGCTTTGTACATTTCTCTACTGAATTCCATGTCTGCTGAATGTAGGATTTTATACTATACATACTTTTTACCGATTAAAGGAAATTCCTTTGTATTCCTAGTTTCCTAAGATTATTTTTAAAAATCATAAATGATGTTGAATTTTATATATCTATTGAGATGATATGATTCTTCTATAAACATCAAGATTCAGAAGTTGGGCAGTGGATGAATAATAGGAAGGAATAATCATAAAGATATTAATAGTTAAAGAACCAAAACAGCATGAAGTTACAGAAGCCAAAGGAAGAGAGAGCTTTGAACACTGAGCGTTTAAATGTGGCAGACATACTCTCCTCTTGATTTTTGTCTCTGACATTTAACAGCTTGTGTGACTCAATCATAGTGCTTCTTATTCCTCTTCATATTGTTCTTACCTGGCATGACCAACACTTTTTTTTTAATGCATCTGCTTTACCGGGATCATGCACTCATGTTTTTGAACTTAGGTTGGCAACAGGTTTCCATTTCTTAAAGATTTACTATACTCCATAATTTGCTTTAGTTTTCTTGTCCAAGAACTGTTTTGGATTCCTTATAACTTCGAAGTTTAATAAGAAGGCCTTGGCTTTCTTTTCCTAATGATTTTTCACAGACAGGAAATGAAAACTTCAGTAGGTTGTAGCTGACTACTGATCACAAGTTGCACGTCTAAGCCCATGAGTAGCACTCTATAGGTCTTACTCTCTAGGATTCTTCTTCTTGTCCATGTGATCTAGTACCATTATAAGTCCTCATTAAAAACAAAAACAAAACACAAACACGCAACAAAAAAAGAAAGCAGTTACTGCACAAATGAGACTGGTTTGGATTTTGCAGTTCTATTCACATTGAGTAGCTGTGTAATAATTTTGGCTTTTGGTTAAAATTTTATTTTTATAACTTGCCAATTACTGAATGTATTTCATCCTATTTGTGTCATGGGAATGCTACTGACTGATCATATGATTACACAAGAGCTCCAGTATCTCAATTCAGTGTCTGTGAACTGCCAAATTTAATAATTAGCAGCATTAGTGTAACTTCTAACACTTCTGCCAAATAGTAAAAGGTATGAGAATATGGTTTGAAAAGTCTTTATTTTTTTCTGTTCTTCCATGTTAGCTATCCTGCAAAGATCATGTAAGCAGATAGTACAATTTTGTGGATGCACAGTGTTGACAGTATTGACAGTCTTTTTGAAATAACCTGATGTGAAAAGCACTGAAAAGAATATTGCTAATACTGGCAATTTCTGGATAGCTGTTCTTTTTTGCCTTCTCACATTTCTTCTTGATACTAGTAGCATCTTTCAAGTGCAACTGAACTCTATCAGTGTGCCATATGCTAAGAAAGTTCATCATTCTAAAATGCCTACATGATTTTTTATAAATTCTGGCATGTATTCCGATTCAAGGGCATTCAGATTCATTAAAATTCACAAAAATCATGGTGATACAAGTCCAGTACTTTACCTCGGGTTTACTTGATTTTTGTCTCTTTTAGAGTTGTTTGTTTTCATATCATTTAACTAATCGTGTTAGCATTAAATTGGCAAGTCCCCGCTCCCCCGTTACATTTCTTCTTTTTTTTTTTTAATGGTTATTCTAGCAACAGACCTGGTAGTAAGCTGGGTCCACTGTTGTACAACCAAACATAGAGAGACTATGAAAGTATCCATAAAGAGTAATTCTATTTCTCTATGATTACAATAAGTTTTTCCATATTAATGTTGACAAAGAATATAAATCAAAATACTCTGTCTGGCATTTTAAGCTCTACTTGGTGTGTTTCAAAAGGGAAAAAAGAGACAATTTAGAGTTCATCAATTATATCACATTAAATTAGCCTCCATCATTGACTTGGCTCGACGGCCTTCATCTATTTTAATTTACAACGGAAAGGACAGCCAAGCACAGGACAGTAACAAAGACACAGTCAAAAGGAGGCTCTATCGTCTTAGTTATAAAAAATGCTTTGCTTTTATAGCATTAACGGCATTAAGATAGAGACCTCTAACTCAAATGAAGTTTCAGAATAGCATATAGCTGCATATTTCTATTCATAAAAGTCAATTATAACAGAATTCTATATCTAGCACGCTAAAATTTTAGTTAATTTAAAAAATACATGATGTGCTTGCATTATAACATACAAAGTCCAACTATAATACTCTGTTAACATGAAAGAACACATCCAGTTCTTCACATTATTCATCATTCTATCCTTCAGATATATACATTTATATTTCTTATATAATAGAAACAATATTTTACAAACATTATTGATAGGGTGTCAGCCTAATCATGACACTAAATAGGAAGACTAAAACATTTCTAGTTTAATTAACAGGAAGCGAGGCAAATGTAATTAATAGCCAAGACAGGTTAAGCTGATTTTTCATGGAGTTCTTGGCTTTGAAGTTAAATAATAAGGGCCGATATGGGGGTAGGGGGGTGGGGGGGAGAGATGATCATGTTAACTGACAATTCCCAGAGAAAAAGAAACAGAATACTTTGTATAGTAAGATGTACATTTGTACTTTCCTTAGCAGAAAACAAGAACGTTTATGGAGAAGATAGGTACAATCCTGGAAAGATTATAACATAACAAGCCTTTGCATATTTAAAAGCAGCATATTGATTTAACAAACATTAGTTGAAAATCCTATTAGCACCCTGGTACTATGCTAGATGCTGGAGAAACTCATAAACTAGACAAGAATACGCATAATTAGAACACAATGTCATGTGCATGATAACAAAGTCAAGTCCCAAACTAGAGCTCCATACTATACCAGAATGATTAGAAGTTTAGGAAACAATATTATTAGAGATTATTTTTTATGAGAATACATTGATTAAAAATATTTAATAAATGTTCTTTTGCATGATAATGTTTAATATCATAAAAAATTCTATCTATTCCTTATACAATCCTTCTAAGTGAAAATATTTTATTTTTTTGTGGTAATATAATTTTTAAGGACTGAAACATTCATTTTCTACATAATTGTGATTCAGGACTTTCACTTATTGACCCAAATGTATCTATTAATACAACTGTTATTAAATTAGTTAAATTTCTTCATAGTTGAGTTCTCTCCTGGTTTTCCACAATAGCTTTTTCACAGAAAGAGACTTTGCTTTTTTAGATACTATGATACAATCTTCATCCTATTTCTGTTCTTCTAAACCTATAGACTAATTATTAATCTTTATAGAAAACTTATATACGTCATATTGTGGCCATCCCCTAAATCTCATTCTTTTCCCCTAAAAGCCTTATTTTCTTGGTAGGTGTCTGATTCTTCTCTTAGTATAACTTAGTACTCACCTCACATTCTCCATGAATACCTTACAGATATCTTAACCTATCTTTGTTCACCACAATCAATACAAAAATACTGCTCCTAAATTTCAAATCGCTGGACACAGAGAGATTGTGTGCACCTCTCCTCCTTTAGTACAATCCTAGTCTATATTTGCCAGCCCCCTTGGCATCTAAGTGGGGTCATGTGACCACTTACGCACAATAAAACGTGGGTGGAAGTGACAGAAATCACTTTCAGGCCTCCACGGAGCCTCTCTCTGTGCTCCTTGGCCAATGGGAAGTTAGGACGAAGTGGAAGACTCAGAGAATCTCTGGCACTGCTGAGCACTAGACGGAAGAATCTTGTGTCCCTAATTTTACTAGGTGGATATTTCTACTGCTGACCCACCTTGGAACATGGAATTAATTTATTAAAACAGTTCGTGTTACTTACTTTGTCTAATACACTTCCTTAGCTCCACTTAATGACTGCTCACAGGAGTAGTAACTCAAGGTGTAGAAAGTAATTTCTTTATTTAGGGTAAACCTCATAAACTGCCTGAACCACGTATTTTAAATATAAACTTACAAAACATGAAAATTTTGAAGAAATGTGTTGTGGTATTCATTCTTCAACTATTGTTACTATTATTAGATGGCTAGAAATATTTAGTCAACTAATTTCTTATTTTTTTAATCTTTCTTATTACCTAAGCTTTAAGATATAAATGTTCTTTATTTTTATTCAATTTAATATCATAGGCATTTTGTTTATATTATAGAAAATGATGATATAGCTTAAATATATATATATAGGGTTATCAACATCATTAATATGTATTCCATACTGAGTGTAGGTTAAAATACAAATCTCATTTACTTTTCATGAATTTTAGAATGACATATTAGGTTTAAAATATTGAGAGCTTGGACTGAATACTGGGAGGATTCAAATAATCACCTGCTACCTACTTCACCTTCCATCCTTTTTAAAAAAGAATGTTGAAATATTATTTATAGATACTTCACACTTTTCAGTATAAAAACATCATAAAAATAATCTGTATTATCACATTATTTAATTCCAGCTGCTGTTTAAACTGCTAACTTTTGACAACAGTCCCTAGATTTTGGACCTGACGGAGGAGCATAGAAAATCCTCCTTCAGATGTGCACTGTATTGGGAAAGTTGAATTTGGTAGATGCTAAGCTGCTGACAACTGTCCTTTTCTAACCTAAGAAAGGGTTAGGAATTTTTTTTTCTTGTTTTTTATTTTTTTAAAAAATGTTTTTCAGTTAGTTGATCTTTCTCAAAGCATAGTTTTGAAAGCATCACCACTTTTATTTCATCAGTATCAGTATCCTTTTGATATTTCAGAAATATTAGCAGAATCCAAACCATGTTTCACAAGCCCTTTTAAGGAGTCATAAATGGATAAAAATTTACTGTTTATGTGTGTGTATGTGTATGTGTGTGGCATTTTATAACATTTATAAAAAAATAGAAAAATAGAATGCACTCACATTCATTTAAAACTGCATTTCTACCAGCCTCCACCCTCCCAAAATAAAGTAAGGAAAAGTGAATCTATTATTTAGATTATTTGTAGCAAATGCTTTATTCCTATCCAGGGAAATTCTTTTCTGAATGCAGCCAGTCTACGTAGTATCTTTGTGTTTCACTTCTGGCTTTTTTAGCTGTGTTGAAAAGCAAATCACGTTTAAACAAGCTTTAGCACTACCCAAAATAGCATTAATTTATTATCATGAATTTAAAAGAATATCAGAAATGGCATTCACTGCATATAAAATAGATATAAAAGTATCAATTCCTTTGAAAATGCATTTTGTAGGAGGAGGGGATGGATATATTCACACCTGATGGGTGCAGCGCACACTGTCTGAGGGATGGACACGCCTGAAGCTCTGACTCAAGTAGGGCAAAGGCAATACATATGTAACCTAAACATTTGTACCCCCATGAGATGCTGAAATTTTAAAAAAAAGCTGGTAGTAGTCATGACTAGGAAATGTGTGTGTGCATGTGTCCATGTGTGCCTGTGTGTCTGTGTAGACTGTGGGGGTGGGGGTGATGGCAGGGTGGAAGTGAGAAATAGGAAAGTGATATCTAGGAAAGGAAAATGGCAAATTGAAGTAGGCATATATCAGAAACCAGTACTATGGTTTAGGGATTATAATTAGGTTACCATATGAATAGTCATTTGGTACTATAACTACATACTGTACGAATAGTCATTTGATTATATGTTTTCCATTCAGGTATTCTTTTTCAAAATGTGCTTTAGTAGTAGAGATATGGGGATGGGAAACTAGGAGGATGAAAGCTGTCAGAGCTCTGGCTCCTTATGCCCACCCACCCTCCAAATATCGTCATGCACCACCTAACAACATTTCAGTCAAAAACGTGCTGCATATATGACTGCAGTCCCATAAAATTATAATGGAGCTACCTTATACAGGTGTACTCATTTTCATCTGATATAACATATTTTTACTGTACCGTTTCTATGTGTAGATATGTTTGGATGCACAAATACTTACCATTGTGTTACAGTTATCTACAGTATTCAGTAGAGTAACATGCTGTACCGATTTGTAGCCAAAGAGCAATAAGCCATACCATACAGCCTAGGTATGTAGTAGGCTACGCCATCCAGGTTTGTGTAAGTATACTCCATGGTATTCCTACAATGACAAAATCACCTAATGACATATTTCTCAGAATGTATCCCCGAAGTTAAGCAATGCATGGCTGTATGGAGGTTTTTTTGTACTTGTTTTACTTTTGGGCTTGTGAGTAATTTGGTTTGGACAAAGGGTACTGAAGTTAATAAAAAGTGTGAAAAACAATATTCTATAGAAAAAAATGTAAAACAGCTATTGTATAAATAGATTTGTCTGGTCCAATAGCTTTGCTAAACCTCTGCAAAGGTTTGTTTACATGAAACGGTGATGCACTGAGAGCTATTACAGTATTGGTGACAACCTGATTTTAAGTCCCATTTCACTTCTGCCCATAATAGAATATTAAAACAGAAATATATGTAAAAACATTTTGAAATAAGTAGTTACCTCTCAGCCATTTAAATAGTCACCAAAGTGCTACTATATATCATCGAAAAAAGATTGGTAAAATGCCCTTATTTGAATAAAATCTTCCCTTTTTACTCTATTACATATAAAAAATACAACTAATTTAGGGAGGAATTTTCCACAGAAATGCTCCTCAATAACATAAATGTATCAAATTTCAATGATTTTTTAAGTGCCTTTTTAAAAATATAGCAACTTGGAAGCAAGAATGGCTATATATAAAGAGGGAGATTGCATTTAAAAGAGGCTATAGAAAAACAAGGACTCTGCCTTACTCATACATTCTATCTATGGCCAAATGATAATGGTTTAAGCATCATCCCACATATACTGAACAATAAGCTTAAAATACTCTGTCCTAAAAGATCAACCTTTTCTACAACTACTATTTGATTTTATAACTATTTTTTACATATTATTTATATTGGATCTCAGTAGGCTAAAAAATACACTCTAAATAAATAAATAAATGAAAAAAATGTTTTAAAAATACATTCTATGAATTTCTTATGGCACTATTTTTGGAGTGCCTTAACAATCTAACATCTGTTGTCAAGTTAAACTTCCCAGGGCCCATTGGCTCATAAATGTAAAACATTGGCCTTTACCTGCAATGTTTCTACTACAATATGTGCTTGGGGTTCAGGGCTCCTGAGTGGAATTTTGTACACTGCCAGTGACATACGGCAATTTATTCTGCAAGTTCCTGCATGGTCTTACTTGCTGACAATTATTCCCGAACTCCTGCTTCACTAGTCCAGTAAGGGAAGAGCAGTTCTGGTTGGAATGAGATCCTTAAAGCAACAAGGTCCCAGCAGCCACCTACCAGATTCACACATTATCAGCTGTTTAGTAACAGCCAAAACTTCGCTTTACTATAGTTGAGGAAAATGATGTTTTCTTTAATTTGTTTGGGAATTGGGAATTTAAGTTATATTATCTTATTCTACTCTAGGGAAGAGTCTTGGAACCTGATGAAGTAAAAAAAATGCATCATTGGTAAAGTTCAGAATTTTATATTTGGCTTTGGCAATGATTTCTTGGATATGACACCAAAAGCACAGGCAACAAAAGCGAAAACAGACAAATGGGATTATATCAAACCACAAAGCTTCTGCACAGCAAAGGAAACAATCAACAAAATGAAAAGGCAACCTATGGAATGGGAGAAAGTATTTTCAAACCATGTGTCTGATAAAGGGTTAATATCCCAACATATAAAGAAACCCTACAACTCAACAGCAAAAAACCCCAAACAACTCAATTAAAAAATGGGCAAAGGAACCGAATAGATATTTCTTCAAAGAAGGTATACAAATGGCCAATAGGTACATGAAAAGGTGTTCAACATTACTAATCATCAGCGAAATGCAAATCAAAACCACAATGAAATACCACCTTACACCTGTCAGGATGCCTATTATCAAATAAACAAACAAAGAACAAAACCAAAGTGAATAAATGTAGGTGAGGATGTGGAGAAAAGGGAACCCTTATACCTTGTCGGTGGTAAAGTAAATTGGTGCAGGCACTATGGAAAACAATAAGGGAGTCCCTCAAAAGATTAAAAATAGGACTACCATTTGATCCAGCAATCTCATTTCTGAGTATACATCCAAAGGAATGAAAATCACTGTCTCGAAGGATTATCTATATTCCTATGTTCATTTCAGCATTATTCATAATAGTGAAGACATGAAAGCAACCTAAATGTCCATCAAGAGATGAATGGATAAGGAAAATGTGGTATATATATACAATGGAATATTACTTAGCCTTAAAAAAGAAGGAACCTTGCCATTTGCCACAATATGGGTGTACCTAGAGGACATTATGCTAGTAAAGTAAGCCAGACACAAAAAGACAAATACTATATGATACAAGTTACATAAAGAACCTAAAATGGTCAAACTCACAGAAACAGAGGGTAGAATGGTGGTTGCCAGAGGATAGGGGAAAAGGATGTGGGACGTAGTAGTCAACGAGTACAAAGCCTCAGTGAACAAGTCCTAAAGGCCTACTATGCAGTATAATTATATGCATAATTATGGCATAATGCCTATAATTAACAATAATGTGCTGTACAGTTAAAACTTGCCAAGATAGTAGATCTTATGTTAAGTGTTCAGGTTTACGACATAGATCGTGGTGATGGTTTCATGGCTGTATACTTATTTCCAAACTCATCAAGTATATACATTAAACATGTTCAGCTTTCTGAGTATCAATCATACCTCAGTCAAGTGATTTAGCAAAACTTTACATTCACTACTCAATAAGGTGCTTAGCCAACTTCTCCAAATGCAGTAGTCAAGGTTTCTATCAATTCTGTAATAGGCATAGTGAAAATGAGAGAAGATGATGATTTGAATATCAAGCCCATGAGTGTGAAACTTGAATTACTCATTTAAAAGTGACTCTTTAAAGTTAATCACATATTTGATATGTGGTGGTTTGCTCAGTTGACTTGAAATATATTCATTTTACAAATGTTCACTGAACACCTACTAATGTGCCAAGCATCATACTAGGTACTAGAAAAGATAAATAAGAGAGTACCTGCCACTTAGCTTTTATATTCCAGGAATGAAATGTTCTTGCTGCAAAAATACAGATTAATGGCAGCTCCTGAGAAACCCTCTCATTTTCTTATGAGGAAAAAGGGCAAAGATTTCATACCTAGGAATAATCAGACTCACGTTTCTAAATGGGCATAGCTCAAGAAATGGTCAGAATAGAATTCACTAGAACTAAGTCTGTAAGGAAGCAGTACCTTTGCTATGAGGAAACCATTTGTAGTACTATACTGTTTTCTTCCTCAAAAGGCGATGCTTCATTTTCTACCATTCGAACATGTGGATGTAGTATTTTTTGCTCACAATATGGCATTAACAATTCAGAAATTATACAAGAATAGCATTTCCTCCTGAGAAAATAGAACAAATTTCTATTCAAATTAAAGGAAAGGCTAAACTATTCATTAAAAATTATCTAATTATTGTTTTTCTCCTTGTGATGCCTTACAAGAATAGCAGAAATAGTAAATTACAAATACCAGTCTAATTTTTCAGAACTTCTAGATATAAACTATCTGTTGTAACTAAAAGTAAAAAAAAA
>RJWJ010011854.1:0-43372 GCA_004363605.1 Indri indri | reverse complement strand
CAATGTTCGTTCTTCATGAATTTTGGCATTAATTTTGATTTTTAAAAAATATTGCATTAAAAAATTATTTATGTTGAATACCGAGTTTTTTGGTTTTTTTCCCCCGCCCCAGCCAGGATGGTCAATCAAGAGTGCTGAGTTTTTCAATTTCCCCTTAAATTTTGCATCTGTGCTGAATGCATCATTCTCAGTGGTAGCCTCTTCCCTCAACAACAGCTGTAGCAGCAGCAGCTCGAAAGCATTACTGTTGAACCACTTCACGAGCAATATTGTGAGAGCTACAGAAAATCAATATGAAACATCTCCTGCCTTTGCTTCTGAAAATGATACCCCAGGGCAATTTAATAGCAAGCACAATAAAAGCACCAATGTGCAGTTACATTCAACAAATACTGAACAATTAGCACGTTAACTATTTCTAACTACCTCCACTTATTCTGTGCCATGGTGTCTAGAGGAAACCGTTCCATGATGATTTTGCAATATGTTGCTTTCAGCGTAGGAAGACAAATAAACCAGTGCTGCTTTAGCTTTTCATTCTCTTGGTTGTCCACAAACAGTGGGAAAAAACCCAACTTGTTCAATATTGAAAAAATATTAGTCATCAAAAGCGAAAGTGCTTATAAGAGGAAAGACTTGACAAAACGTAATATGTAGACACAGTACAGGGCTTCTCGCTTCTGATGAATTTGCAGCCTAAATACTAAAATATGCTATTTCCTGTTTCACCCTGTTTCCACAGAGTACAGGGCTGACAAAGAGCCTGTCGCCAACAGTCATCGCCTTTTGTCTGGCCTGGAAGCTGACGGCTGTATGAGCACAGAAAGCAAATGCTGGATAAATGTAAACTGCTGATTTCGGTCACACTAGGAACCTTATCTCTCACGTTTGAGTCACTAAGGAGCTCTCAGATTTGCCTCAATTTGACTCATTTTACACTCCGGCTTTTCTTCCATCTACCTTTTCTTCTTTGTGTGTAATAAAAATAACACAAAATAATACATGGGTAGAGAGAAAGCAAAAAGTTAAAAATCACTGATAATTTTTAAAAAGTGTTTTAATATCATCGAAAAATACATACAAAGTAACATTTTGATGTAGCTTCTTCCAGATTTATCCCTGATTCTCTTTCCTTATTTAGTTATTCTCTCTCCATTTTCTTCCTCACTTATTTGAAACACTACTTTTATTCTCAAATATTCTTAGGTCTGTTTTTAGATTCGGTTCCAATGATCTTTTTCATATTAACTTGCAGAGTTCTGAGAGCCCTTTAGATCCTTTGTAATGTGATTTCAGAAGGCTTGGAGAGACCATCAGTCTGCCATGAGAGTGAGGACTGGGTCTCCTGGTCCTTT
Source organism: Indri indri (assembly GCA_004363605.1). NCBI lineage: Eukaryota > Metazoa > Chordata > Mammalia > Primates > Indriidae > Indri > Indri indri. The sequence continues at coordinate 42,017 of RJWJ010011854.1, read as the reverse complement.
TTTTTTTTTTTTTTTTTTTTTACCATATCAGCTTTTATATTTTTTCACATATTTGGGCTTCTGTGTGAGATTTTGTTTGAATAAAGAGTTATGTGGCAAACATATAAAATAATAAAATAAAATAAAATCTCCACATATTCTGTTTTGTCTTTTTTGCCAGATATATGAAATTTTGATGTTATGCTTTTGTAACAGCCATTTGGATGTGACAATGTCGATATTGCTGTTTTGAAGTGAGGATGCTTCTATGTGGCCTAAAGAGCAATTGTTATATATCTAAATCATACGTGAGTACAATATGGAATACATATCCTCACTTAATTCCTGAGCCATCTCTGGGCAGGTTATCCTCTTCTGATGTCTGCTGCTGAGGCCTCCCTCCATCCCAGGAAGACAACAGAGTTCACACAAGGTCTAGGCTCAGCCCTGCCTGCCTCACCGTCACTTGTGATGTGAAACCAGACATGCTGCCTATGACTGGAGGACTCCACAATGGCTGAACCAAATTTGCTACCCAGAGACTGCCCACCAACTATGGTATCTTTCTTTCTATAGTAACTGTCACCATATGCAAAATATGGACCATCACTCTCCCAATTTCTCCATGTCTGTATCACCATCCCCATTGTCATCCCTTCCTCCCTCTCGTTCCTCATATTAACTAATAGAGTTATAGAGGCCTCTTCACAACTCATTTTCTGCTCCAACAGTAACCATTTCCCAGGATTACTGAGAGTAGGACCATTCTTTCTGGGTAGGGAAAATCTCCACTCCTACCAACCAGGATGTGTCCTTGACCCAAGCAAGAAAATAACAAAAAAGTTTTACATTGGTACATATCACATATTTTGAAGTGTGCTTTATCTGTCCAGCCCGTGAATACTTAGTCCTTGGTCATATAAGCAAAATAAGCAAAGAAATTTGTGCATCTTCTGAGAGTTCATTTTTATATAAATGGTCTGGCTCTCAATACTTTGATTTCTCTCTTGACTTTGCCATGTTCTTGTTGATATAAATTCAATTAATAAATGATTTGGCTGTTTTCCAATGGCACTTATTTGAATATAGAAAAGATATACATCTGTTTTTCTAGAATTCCTCATTATTCTAAACCTATTTGAATGGATGTAAAATAGATACTATGAGGGAGTAGATGTAGGAAGGAGGAACATTCAGACCTCAAATAAATTATTAACATGTATTCAATACTCTCAATGATATATATTAATTATATTAGATTTATAATCATAGTTAGGATAAAATAAATACATTCTTAGAAGCTAACTTATAATGGGCTTTTGAAATATTTCATTGAGTTGCTATGACTGTAAAACTGAGTATTTAACTTTTAAATGCCCACAGTATAGTATTGGATGAAATAAAAGTTCTCCATCATTGGTATAAGTGTTATAGATAGAATAAGGATGAAGGATGTTTATGATACATATTTACTAGCAATAAAAAATGAATTTTATATTTTTACAGAGTCCTTTGGTGTAATTATGTAAAAAAAAATCTCAGACTGGAGGTCTACACAAAACCACTGAGTTTTAATTGCTGTAGCTTTATAATACAATTCAATATCTAACAGGGCAAAGCCCCACTAATTACTTTTATTTTTTTCCTTAAGATTTTATTGGTGAATCTTACTTGCTTATTCTTCCAGTCACACTGTAGAATCATTCGGTCAAGAACCGAAATCAACTTCAACTTTACAGAAATTGTATTTTGGGCAGCTAAGAGAAATGACAATATCTAAAGGCATGATCTTTAAATGCAACTCTATTAAATGCTAGAAGCTTCAGTGAGGATAACTGGAAACTATATTGTTGACCTTTAACACCTAACATTTGTTCTCATGGTAAATTAGAATGGGTGAACACAGTTGGTGGTTCATTCCATTTTTACACTCTGGTTTTCACCCAGAGAATGTCTGAGAGGTGTGAGCATGTCATCCTGATCCATCAGCACCTCATGAAGGTGAGGTGTTATTAGACCCTAAGTTGACGGCTGCTCTCTTAATAGGGATCATATGGTATAAACTGTTGTTAGGGACAAGAATAACTGAGTAGATGTGGGAAAGAGAAAGAAACTTTAAATTATAAATTGGAAGGTGGGCTATGAAAGACTAATTTTGGTCTTCCTGTGGGTTAATCTTTATTATTTCAGAAAACGTATTCAAACATGTCTGTGCACAAATGGCAACACAAATTCACTGCCTGTTCCTGTCTCCTCTCCTTTACATTATGTTATTTTATGGTGTCATGAACAGAGACACACTGAACTTACCTCGGGTTATGGGATTTTATTTTAAAGAGATTTGGTGAAATGAAGAATCATTAAGCTCTTTGGGGTTTCAAAGAACAGAGAAATATAAAGCTAAATATAAGGTTAAATATAAGGATGCCCATTGAAATAAGAATGACAGAAAATAGCAAAAGAGCTTATCTTGGTATATATTACATATTTTGAAATATGGGTTATCTATATTACCTATGAATACTTTGTCACATAAGCAAAGTAAGCAACAAACAAAAAAGCCTGTGCATTTTCTGAGAATTCATTTGTACATTAAATGGTCTACCTCTTAAATACTATGATTTTTCTCTTGACTTTACCATGGTCTCATTCATTTACATTCAACTAATAAATCATCTGACTTTTTAATAGAGCTGCCCACTCAGGTTTCAAGGAACAAAACCATTTAAAGTGGCATTCAGAATACCATGCTTCCTACTCCAGTATGCCATCCTTGTGGTGACTCAAGTTACCTGCATCTCTGCTTTCACTTCTGAGACTACTGACCCTGTCTGACTGGCTCTCTCAACTCGTATCTGCTTTGCTTCTGGGCTGCTTCTTACTCAGGGCACATGCCTTCTCCCTAATGCCTTCTTTCTCTCTGTCTCCCTCATCCTGTGCCACTTCACTCTGCCAAATTTTCTGGATGCCAGGCCTTCAAACACACCCAGAGAGAGAATCTGATTACTTCATCCCATCATCATCCTTACTGAAAAGCTTTTGTAGTGGCCTCTAAATGGGCTACCTTTGTATCAGGCATCAGTCCCTGGTCCAATTAACTGTGGTGAGGGCAAGTCACATGGCAGAAAACATGAGTATCTGTGCCCAGGGAATCCCCCCTGCAGCTGCTTTTCTCAGAGAGACACCAAATGTGTGTCAGGCCATGAGAATGGAATGGCCTGTTTGGTGGGGGAAAATATTAAATTTTTATTCCTCGTTACGGACATCAACTCTTGTTCTGCCACAAACACTGGTCTTGGCATTGATCATTAAAATGACAGAGCACCACAGAATGCAGCTCGAAGCAGCATGTGTTGGCAGCAAAGATTTCTTAGCCTCTAGTCTTCGAAGAGCATCAGTGAGTGACTTCAGCGAGGAAGGTGTAGCTGCTGGTATGGTAAGCATGAGACCTGTGTTTCCTCAGCCATACCAGCCTGGGGATGGGACGTGAAAATCAACAGCCAAATATTATTTGCCAAGGTCCTCTTGTGTGCAGAAAGAACAGCTCCCTCCCTTAAAATTTTCACCAATAGAGCTTGTAGTTCCCAGAGGGTTTCTCCCACGTGTGCTGAGAACTAAGCCTCTTGACTGCCATGGTGTTCCTGCATTCTATACCTCCTTTGTCGTGAGTCCTTGTGATGAACACTCTGGCTGCAGCTGATGCCAACATCTGTGCTTCCTGCCAAAAACACCACTGTAGTTGCTTCTGTTGCTTCCACTACCTTCCAGACTGAGACTACTCCTGCCTATAGAAAAAGAAGTCATTAGATCTATATCAATGGTAACTACATTCAATGACAAGGGTACTGGCATCCATCTACAGCTGCAGCAAACTCTGCTTCCACTAGTGTTACTGCTTTCATTACTAGTACTGCTGTCACCACTAGCAGTGCCACTCCTGGTGCTTATGGCCCTGACATCCTAGAGAGATCCAAGGAAAACAGCTTTCTTACTTTTACTTGTTCTTTCATTAAAATTTTATCTTCCACAAACTTAGTTGTGAGTCCACAGGAGCTGAGCTAGGGCATATTCCAGATCAGCGGTCTCCAACCTTTTTGGCACCAGGGACCAGTTTCATGGAAGACAATATTTCCACGGAGCAGGGCAGGGGTTGGGGTTGGGGCGAGCTCAGGCAGTGATGCAAGTGATGGGGAGTGGCTATAAATACAGATGAAGCTTCATTCGCTTACCCGCCGCTGACCTCCTGCTGTACCACCCCCTAGTTGCTAAGATTCATGGAAGACAATTTTTCCACGGACAGGGGTGGAGGTGGGGGTTGGGGAAGCTCTGCAGCCAGGTCCCTAACAGGCCATGGACTGGAGGTTGGGGGTTGGGGGTTGGGGACCGCAGCTCTGGATGACAATTGTGTTCAGAATCATCCTTCCCTTTTAATTATCAGCCCACCGGCTTCTCAACATATCTTCATTTCTTTGGCATAAGCTCTTTCCCACAAACTTCTTGGTCCCTTACGGGTATAGAAACAAGCCTCAACCATGCTAAGAATAGCAAAGTAATTAGCCATTTCAGGGTAATTAACTATATCTTATTATATGATTAATTTATAGTCATGCGAGTTGAAAAAAATAATCTGTAAGTATATGCTTGAGGGGATTTAAGAATATCCTAATATATATGATTGATTTGAAGAATTCAAATTTTATCAGCTGTCCTCTTCCCAGTCTAAAGAAAGAATACAGAAGGTGGGTTGCCTTCCTTGATTACAGAAATGGGAAGACCAAGATGCAGAAATGTTACATTTATTCAACATCATCCAGAGGAAGAAGACACAGAATCTAGTAGACAAAAATATCCCGATCTCTATGACTGTGTAGTCTGTTTTAGCACAAATAACTCATTATACTTTAAGATCATTCAAGTATTTTGTGGTATTTCTATGTTTATAAAGACAGTATTGTAGACTATCAAATAAGTTCAGTTTGAGCATTAACAAATTTGGGGTGGTATGAATCACCCAAATGGACATGTTATGAAGATGCCTAGATATACAAAAAGAGAGGACTGACCTAGACATATAAATTGGTGCATTTCAGCATATGGAAGAAAGCAGGAGAGTGAATGAAATTACCTAGAGAAATCATGTAAAAGAAAGAATGGGTCTGGTAATCAAGCACTCAGGAACTCCAATATCTAAATAATGAATAGAAGGATCTGCAGACAAAATCAAAGAAGAGTGGCCCAGAGAAGTAAGGGAAAGACTAGAAGAATTGAAAGTAATATAAGAGACTGTTTCAAGCCAGAGAGAGTTCTGATGCTCCTGATGATCCAAAATTATAATTTTCAAAAGACTAAAAATATGACTTTCATAAAAATATAAAATCCGCATAAGTCAAAGAATTTATTCAATTCATTAATTAAGGAGGAACCAGTTCAGAGGAGAATTTGAAGACCAAAGATTCGAATAACCAAAGGCATGCTGAAATTAATTTACTAACAAACAAAAACTGGTTAATAACCCATAGGCCAATAAACCATAGTGTTTGGGGCCACTTTTTCTACCTGATGGAAATCAATTGCATCTATTCCAAACCAAATAAATTTACTGTAGTAGGTGAGAATCAATTCATTTCTCTGTCAACAATCACTTGCATTGATAATAGTTTTTCTCTGTAAATTAACTCTACCCCTCCTGAGTGGAAAAATAGCCTAGTCAATAAAAATTCAATCAAAGTTGCATACGCCTATAGAATTGTTTAATATCCAGATAAGCAAGACAATAACTAGCACTCTACTAAAAGGACACCTAGTGATCTCCTTTGTCTATTTCCAAATTTTGGGTTAATTTTCTGAACTATGCTCATGTAATAGGAAAACTCAAAGTGTTCATTGCATTTGACATTGTAAAAATCACTCATGACTTTAGCAAGAGCAGTCATAGTTGAATGGAGGTAGGGGCAGAAGGTAAACTGGGTAAGTTAAAGAATAAATGGAAGGTAGGATACTGCACACAGTGAATATAGGTGATTCTTTAAAAGCTGCAGAGAGGATATAGGGAAATAGTTAGAAGACATGAAGGACCAAAAATTTGTTTTTTGTGTGTGATTGGAATAACTAAAGCATGTAAATCTGTCTGTCCCTTGAGCCATTTGAATGTGTTTTGCTTTTCTGTTAGGAATATGAAAATAAATTTGTAAATAAAATGCTCAAAGTAGTCACAGGATCATCTAATGATGCAATTGCCTTAAAGTTTAAGAATGAGGTAAACTTTTTCTTAAAATAATTAGTTTTTAAGATGAAACTTTGTATTCTAAGGGTTTTAAAATTTTTTTAATTTAAATTTTACTTTTTATTGATTCATAATAGTTGATAATTATGAGGTATGTGTGATATTTTGATACATGTATACAATATGTAATGATCAATTCAGGATATTTAGGATATCCATCACCTCAAATGTTTATTATTTTTTTGTATTAGAAATACTTCATATCTTCTCTTCTAGCTATTTTGAAACATACAATGAGTTAACTATGGTCACCCTATTGGGCTATTGAACACTAGAACTTATTACTCATACGTACCTGTAATTTTGTATATTTTAATCAATCTCTCTTTGTTCCCTCTCCTCTCCCATTCTTTCTAGCCTCTGGTAACCATCAATCTACTCTCTACCTCCATTAGATCAACTTTTTAAGTTTCCACATATAAGAGAGATCATGTGATGTTTGTATTTCTGTACCTGACTTATTTCACTTACCATAATGACCATCAGTTCCATTTATGTTGCTACAAATGACAGGATTTCCTTCTTTTTATGGCTGAATAGTATTCCATCTTGTACGTATACTACATTTTCTTTATCCATTCATCCATTGATGGACACTTAAGTTGATTCCGTATCTTGGCAATTGGGAATAGTCCTGTAGTAAACATGGAGGTGGAAGTATCTCTTTCATAGACTGATTTCCCCTCCTTTGGATAAATACCCAGAAGTGGAATTGCTAGATCATATGGTAGTTCTAGATATAGTTTTTAAAAGAATCTTTATACTGTTTTCCATAATGGATGTACTAATTTACATTTCCACCAACAGCATATAACAGGTTCCTTTTGTCTACATCCTTGCCAGCATTTGTTATTTTTTTATTTTTTTGATAATAGCCAATCCAACTGAGATCAGATAATAGTACATGTGGTTTCAATTTATATTTCCCTGATGATTAGTGATGTCGAGCATTTTTTATATACCTATTGGCCATTTGTGTGTCTTCTACTGAGAAATGTCTATTCCAATCCTTTGCCTACTTTTTTTTATTTCAAAGTATTACAGGGGTGCAAATATTTTGGTTACATGGATCGCTTTTAAAAATGCTTGAGTCATGGCTATAAGTGTGGCCATCACCCAGATAGTGTTCATTGTACCAGTTAGGTAGGTTTTTACCCATCCCCTCCTCCCTGCTGCTTGATTTCCCTTAAGTCTTACTTCCTTCTGTGCACATGTGTGCTACTCGGTTAGTTCCAATTTAATGATAAGTACGTGTGGTGTTTGTTTTTCCATTCTTTAGATACTTCACTTAGAATAATGGTCTCCAGTTCCATCCAAATCATTGCAAAAGGCATTAAGTCATCCTTCTTCATAGCTGAATGATTTTCCATGGTATAGATATACCACATTTTATTAATCCACTCGTGAATTGATGGACACTTGAGTTGATTCCACATCTTTGTAATGTTATGTTTCCTTGCATTTCCATGTTTCTTGTGTTCTAATGTTGATATCTGTGCATTTAGTATAGATCTGGAAGCTTCTTCCAATTTTGTGGATTTGCTTCTATAAGGAAAGACTTTTTCCTGTGGATATATCTATAGTATTGGTTGGGTAGGCTGTTTTGGCTTTGATTCTAGGTGGGCAAAGTAGTGTAGTCTCTGTATGCTTTCTTTCGCTTTAATCAGCATCGGTGGTGTCTGTGAGTTCCTTGGTGGTTTAGGGTGCAGTTCTTAGTGGATGCTTTGCTGGAGACAGGAACACCAGTCAAGCTGGTCCTCTGGCACCAGTGGTGGCAGTGATGGGCTGGGTATGCCGATCCTCAGGCCCTTGGGAGGCGTATATTGGCACAGGAGGTGGTCTATATGGGCAGGATAGTCCCGAGGTCTGTCACCAGGTGGCATGCTCATGTGCTAGCAGGGACAGCAGCAGGCTGGGCACATGGGTCCTTGGGACCCCAGGTGGTGTGTGTTGCATTGGTGATGGCAGTAGCATCAGTAGGCCAATCCTTGGGCCTCTGAGAAGCTCATGTGGGAACCAGAACTAGTCGGCTAAGAAAGCCAGTCACCAGGCTCCTGAGTGGTACATGTGGATGGAAGCAAGCTGGGCAGGCCAGTCCCAAACACCAGGAGGCATGCACAGGTACCAGCAGCAAAATGGGTAGGCTTGTCTTTTTCTGCCTAGATGACACAAACATGTATCAGTAGCATGTGCACAGACAATGCACATGGGCAGTAGCAGCAGGCAGGTTGGTGGTGAGAGGGGTGGGTTGATCCCTAGGTCCCTAGATGACATATGTAGGTGCCAGCAGTGGTGGTGCTAAGCACGGTGGGCCTGTCATCAAGCTGCTGGATGGTGTGCATGGATACTAGTGGCAGTGGGCAGGGTGGATTTATCCCCCGAGGCCCCTGGATAATACACGTGGGCACCAGCTGTGGCAAGTGGGGCAGGCCTGTGCTCAGCTATTTGAATAATCATTTCTGCCTTCAGATGCTGTGAAAAGTTCTGTATGTGTGTGTTTTTTTAATAACTCCCATAGCAGCTGTGGCAAAGGAATTGACAAAGGAGCATAGTTTATATTGCTCCAAGTGACCCTCAAGCCACGAATCCCTTAAGGAAAATGACCCTGCCCCCGCTAGGTACTGCTAATTAGATCAAGAGTGAGTTAGGAAGAGGCAAAGCACAGGTTGGCCAGTAACTAACGAGGTAACCTGGCATAAGAGCCCTCTGCATCAAGGTATAATACCAATTACCAGAACCAAAAGGTCTCTATTGGAAAGATTGAAAATTAGATAGATATACTGAAGGAATGAGCAACTGGAAATGGGAGAGAAACTGGAAGACAAAGAAAGGAGAAAAGTAGCAGCTATGAGGAAGTGGAAGACTAAAGGAAGAAAGAAGCGTTTGGAGAATGAGAAAAGAAATGGGAGAGAGGTAGTAGTGGCAAAGAAAGGGATAAACTGCATTACAAGTATGGTAAAGTTGCTACATAGAGTAACAATAGTCATGAGCTTCTGAGTGGAGCACAGTAGCTAGAATTTCCCTTGTCTGAGTCTCCAGAGTAGTTGTTACAAGTACTGGTGTTAGAGGTGCTGGAGTACAGTAATTATTAACAGCAAGATACCTTAAACCACTTTTGACTGATTTTTATTTTTTTTTTCCACAAAGAATTGCAACTACATGGTCTGACAATGCAAATATGTTTATAGGCCTGAATATATGAAGAGAGAACTATTCAGAAAAATCCATCATCATGATTAGTGTTGGACACTGAGTTAGCTTTCTGTATGATATTGAGTAAGTACACACTATACCAATTATTTTCTATTTAAAGTTTTGGAAAGTTACTCAAACTAAACTCTTGACTGATAATTATGGACACTCTTGATTCACAAACATCTTTATCTTCCTCAATTCATGTCCTTATTTAAAATACTTTAAATGGGAAATTAGGGAGACATTGCTTAGTTTCTTTAAAAATAATTTTTCAGAAACTATGGAGAATGTTTATTTTGTGAAAAAAAAATATTTACTCTGTCTTTATTCCCCTCCTAGGGCTATTAAACACTATGTGGTAGTCCTTTATCAGCAGTGTTTATTCTGCATGATTTTGTTTATTTAGATGCTTGTAGAGTATAAAATTATGGGTTTGATCATTTGTAACTAGAATTTGCTTCTCCACTTCCATCCTCCTTTTACTTGAATTTTAAAGGTTTACTTATTTTTGGAGGGAGGTATGTTTCATTTCCCTTTATAAAGCAGATAAAAAATTTGTAAACTCCAAGGAATTCTCCATGGATTGATAATTGGAGAGAATTCCTCTTCATTTTGGACCTGTATGATTTTCAAGTCGAATCATACAATAGGAGTCAGCTTGGATCAGGCTACAGGTAGGTTTTGTAATGTCTACAGCTTTTCCACAGCAGAGTAGTTCGTCTACTTTCCCTTCATCCCTCCCAGAAAGGATCCTGTACTGTTTTTAACTTAGGAAGCAGCCAGGACGGCTGATGGGCTCAAAGCTATGAAGACTATCAGCTTTAGTTTATTTCTTCTCTGTGTAAGCTAAATATAAGCCTACATTAAAAGAAGAATATAGAACAGAGTTGTTCACCTCTATTCCTCTAAATAGGTGTGTTGCTATGTATTCTTGGACAGAGGAACACTGACCTTTGTCAATCTCGTAGTTTGCTCAGCACATCCTAATTTTGTGACTCCTGTACTCTTAAACCTCATGGACTCTTGAGAGCTGAAGTCAATCTGCCTTTCATAAGTCTGGATGGAGTGATAATTGTTGAATCTACCCAGCCATGTGCAGCTATACAGCACCAGTTATACTTTTTTTTATTGTTACCTTTATTTTATTTGGGAGGGCTGGGAAATTATTTTGTGTTCTGTGTTGTAAGTAATAGAAAATCAACCTCAACTAATTCAGACAACTAAAACAGGCAAAGGAATGTATTGGTTCATGAAAACTAAGGATTGAAGAAACAAGAAGGATACAAATGCATCTGGGCCTTAGGAAACCTTGTCCTGAATTTTGTAAGATCTTCTCTCTTTGTCTCTCTCCTGCCCCTCTCCCTTGCCTCAACTTACTTTTGCTTTGCTCTGGTTCTCGGTGTTGGCTTCATTCTCTTTCACTAAAGATTCTCCTTCTCCATGGGGTAAGCTGGGGGATGGGAGGAAGGTCAGACCTGACAACTAATTTCCCATTTTGTAATTCCTACGTACCAGACAGGCAATGAGTCGCTTCTTTACCTGGGGGACAAAATTGCTCAGGAAAGAGTTTGGAATGGTGCGGCATGGGAAAGGTGCCCATCCCAGGACTATCCAAAGGACTAATCCACAGTGCTGTCTTATAAGAACATGGTGGCTTCTACAGGAAACACAGGTTGGAGTGGGGAGGAGGTGGAGAAGAGGTTCTAGAAGATGGGGAGGAAGAAGGGTACTTGGTACTCACAGGAAGAGGAAACAGTATATTCCAAGTAGAGAAATGTAGTATAGCTACGTAAGTACAAGAATATTCTTTATTTGAGTGAGTGAACTAACATATGCTAATTGGTCACTGCTCCACATCCACTCCCAATATTGGTTTTCCCTCCTTTTCAATATGTGGAAAAAATAGGTTTATTTGTATGTACTTATTAATATTTCCATTTTTTATTAGAAACTGTTATCTCATAAAATTCAACTTTTTTGTTTATTTGTTTGTTAATTGGTTGATCCTGGCTCCACAAAGAAGTTTGAACTGATTTAAAGAAAACACATCCAGACTCCTTCCATTATGCGTGATGTGTTAAAAGTAAAATAAATCCCTCACATAGCCAGTGCCGAAAATAAACTATGATCTCAATCACAGATTCAAAGCATCATCCTGAAACCCACCCTGCAGAAGTCTCATAAAACTGCCATTTGAGTCACTTTTTATTTTTTCAGACTTTACTCTAAAGGTTATGTAAGCATTGTGCAGCCCATGGCTCATCTCAATAATGGATAAAGGAAAACTTCGAAAATCTCCCAGGAATTTCCTCTGGTTATAAATTAATAGAAAGGGTGGAAGGATGGAATTTTTGACAGTCAATGGGTAAATTTGACAAATCATTACTCATTAAAACTTAAACAAAGAGAAACTAAAGCCACCCTGGCTTGGGAAATTGACCTCACTGGGCAAGATTATTTTTCTCCTTTTCCTCGCCTTTTGCCCTTCTTTGGATAGCTCTAAAGCAAAATGTCCTATTGAAAAATTGAACCAACCAGTTATCTCAGCACACTTTTCTTGCTTTCCTTTCTCCAGCATCCATCTTTTCGTGAATGTTGCAGACAGAATCTGTCTTGGTAGGCAGGGAACATTGCCCACTGGAGGGCACTTTGGCAATGCTTCATCTGTGTAGTCTACATACACTCACTCATGAGAGCCTACTAGGTGCCAGGTTCAGTACTAGATGATGCAGTTACAGAGTTGAACAATTAGAGCAAGTACCAATCCTCACAAAGTTTATAATATTCTCTGGCTTCTCTCCTCCTTTTTCCTATTTAAGTCCTATTCTTAGACTTTTCTTTTTATTTGATCACATTTGGTCATCACACACAAATTTCCAGATGTATAACTTCCCATTCTATAGCTTCAATTGTCAAATAGAGTCCTGTAGATCTGATAGCATGTAAAACATGTCTGCAAATCTGGTTACCACTTAAAATCCAATATGTCCTAAAAAGGAATCACCACCACCTGCCTTCAGTGTCCTCCTCCCCTCATGTTCCCTACACTTAATAATTATGGCACCATTATCCCCATCCCATCACTCAGACTTAAAATCCCAGACACCATTCCAAAGGCTACAAACAGATCTTTTTACCTCCAGTATTTCCTCTCTTGATCCAGATTAAATATTTGTGCCAGAGGAAAATTCATGACAAAAACCCAATAGCTAAATAAGAGCATATATGTGAAAGAACTTTGTAAACGATTAAAGAGTGTCCCATGTTGGCTCTTTTTGTTTAAGTTATTATGTCACTACTCAGCTGAGCCATTTTCAATGACTACCTACACTTCCCAAATAAATCCCAAACTCTTGAATTGCTCCTTTGAGAGCCTATTGGATCTATTCATTGTCTACATTTCACATTTATTTGCTTTCAAGTTTTCTAGGCATTGGACAGCTTGAATTGTTCACTGTTTCCTTTACAGCCACAGCAAAGAGACTCCTTGCTTAGATCACACTTTTCTTTTGTCTGGGAACGAACATCTCCCAATCCATTTAGTCCTGTCTCTCCTCTTGCCAGCAACCATTTAATTATACCAATAGGAGAGGCCATGCAGTGGGAGTAATGGGATTCCACAAGGCAGAGGATAACTGTGGCTTCATTGGCCAGTTAACATAAACTTTAATTTGAAAATGTCAGAAGGCTAGAAAGGAGTGTTCTAATTTGACGAAGGAGGGCAGAAGGTTTTATGAGACTTTAGCAGTAGCGGGCCAGCCAACGAGTGCTGGTTTGAGAAATGGGAACAGAGGGATTGTTCTTGCAGTCTGAGTATTTGGACAGTCTGGAGTTTATTAAGACTGGTGGGGAGAATGAGTTAGAGGCTAAAGTCATTTGCAAGAAGGGGTGGGGAGAAACAGTTCAGGGAATGAGGACATGTGAGAACTGCAGTGGAAACTTCTCAGGCCTCAAGTCCTTCAGGGTCTCTCACAGGTGACTCCGATCTCCACTATGGATATGCTCTTGAGCAGAATGCTAGTAAGACCTCTTCTGAATCAGAGAAACTGGCTACAAAATTTTCAGCAAAGAGAAAAATGAATAAATTAAAGTCTGCCTCTTTAAATTTTTTTTCATTCAACTTGCACAGACAAAGAACAACTGAAATCTGGAAATTTCCCAAGGATTTATCATTTGTGCTTGTCAGCACACCTGAGTAAAATCAAACCCTTAAGAATTATCTAATCTAACTTTACAGGTGGCTTTATGGAGAAATAAATATCTAAATGCTTAGGGGCAAGCCAAGTGTAAAATATGCTTTGTGAAAATGCCTGATGAATTTTGACATGACATGCTTTATTATAACAGTGGATGATCTGATAGTAAGAGCCCTGGGGCTTTTGAAGCTCATTGGTGTCAGTTTGGGGAACAAGGGTAAATGATTTTATCTGTAAGCTTCACTATTATGCTTTATTTTGAGTATCTTTTTAGAAATGTTTTTAGTTGTTATTCAACAAAAACAACAAAGCACAGAAGATCTGTCACAGCATTTTTATAGGTGAGATCCAAGATTATTGTCAAGCTATAAATTTATCTTGTCATATTTACTTTGTGTGCACTCAATTTTTGGAATGGATATGTAAAGTTAGAAGTTCATTTCTTGGTTACTCATATCAAATTTCCATTTGTATATGGAACAGATTTCTTAAATTTGATATATGTATTATACTAAACTCCTGCTGCCTCTCCACCAACCTGAAGACATGCCCATCTCAGTAAATGGCACCTATATTCTTCCAGTTACTCAGGCTGTGACCTTGGAGTCATCCTTCACTCCTCTCTTTCTCATCTAACCCAACTAATATCCTATTAATTCTATCTTCAAAATAGATCCAGAGTCCACACACTTCTTGTTCCCTTCACCACCACCTTCCTGGCCCGAGCAACCATCACCGGTGGCCTGGTTGATTGCAAGGAACTTATTTTGGCTTCCCTGCTTCACTGTTAACGCCACACGGTCTACTCTCAATCGAGGAGTCAGAGAGAGCCTTTAAAAAACTCATTTCTTCTGCTAGAACTTTCCAATAACCTCCATTTCTCCCAGGGTAAAAGTCCTTCAAAGTCCTCCAAGTTCCTAGAAAATCTATCTGCTTCCCTCAGCATCCCATTCACCTCCCTGTCCTTACCTCCTGGTACCCCCTCCTTGCCAGCCTTCAACTATATTGCCTTTCTTCCTCTTCTTCCATTCTGGAGGTGTTGGTGGCAGGCTCTGTGACTCCTTCCTCCAACCTGAATTTTCTGCTCCTGCCCACATAGGACCCAGCATAAGAACTACCAGCCCTGAACCTAGCAGTGGACAGTCACCAAAAGAGAACAGCTCCTGTCACCTCCTTCGAAGTATCCTGTTGAAGTCACATTTTCTCTAAGCATGAAGATGAGTTAAATAGCGTGTAAAGGTGAGAAAAGAAAGGGAAGATGGCGATACCTAATGTAATTGTGAAGCAATGAGAATGGAGCCATAGCCACTGATATAACATTACTCCCAAAAGTACCTCATATTTATATTTTATAGTCTCCCCTTTCATTACAGCTAGCAATGTCATGTGAGTCTTCTTGTACCATTTAGAAGAGAGGCAAGAATTTGAAATTTTCAGCAGGCAGCACTTCTTAGCCAGCCTTGAAACACATACATATGAAGAATAGGGTTCCTGGGCGTCCAACTAAAGCTGCCAGGGCAGAGTTTCCTTCCAGTTTCTGAGAAATTCTGGTTAGTTTTGGCAGACAGAAGTATTTTCATCATTGACACCTCTAGCCTATGCAAATAATGAAATAGGATTATAAGTTTAAGGTCTGAGAATCTGACCAAAGAATAAAAAGAATCAAACAGCCAAAAAAAAGCATGTTCTGTGAGGCCCACATTAAGAAGCATTGATGAAATTCACCAAAGCAAGCATTGCTGTTTTAAGTATGTATTCCACATTTTCTTAATTTAAGAAAAAGAGTGCCCACATGATCTATCTCTAGTGGCTTTTCAGCAGAGATTCAGGATAAAGATCAAGTTTCCAGGACTAACTACATATGTGCTCATCCTTTGGGAATGCAGGAAAGGAAATCTAATGATGCAGAAATATTCATAGAGAACAGCCAGGAAAGAAAGAGACCAGAAGGAGAACAAACTGGACAGCAAAAGCTACACAAAGAGCTTGAAGTCAGTAGTTGAACATCTCCCCAAAACAGGCCTGATGATTTCAAGACGTAGCAGAAGTAAACAACTGATTGGCATTAAGCCTCTCTTGTTTTTCAGATGCACCGTCGTTTTTGCTTGGCTTCGTCAATAAAAGTGAGCATTATCTCTGTCTCTTCTGATCAATTGCTAGATTATTTTTAAATGGTCAAATTTTCTCCAGAAATTGGCATTCCTTCTCTATATTTTTCATATTTTTCAAACTCTCTGAGTTTCTTGGAATTCCTAGCAAGGATTCCAGCTATCTTAGTTTTATTTCTTGTTAAAAATACTTATTTTTTTTTAATAAAAGTAATGTATGTACATGGTTAAAATATAAAACACTACGAAAGTGTTTAAATGCAAGGCAACAGTCTCCCACTCCCACCTCCCACTCTGAACCATCCTTTATTTTCCTTGATCCTCAGAGAGAACCACTTTTACTTCTGGTTTCCTTCTACATCCCTATATTATAAGCTTACATGCTAGCTGTTGATTTATTAATTATAGTCATATTCTGTTATTAGCTTCCTGCTATATGGATTTTGATTTAACTCAATTACAAACTTATATTGCTAAGTTTTGTTTCTCTCTTGGTTGCCTTGTTATTGTTGCTCCTATCAACTAGAAATGGTATCCCTGGACTCCGATTCACTATTCTTCCCCACTTTCAGTCGTTTTTTACTTACACATTTATGTTGTCAAATTTGACGTTTCATTTTTGTTCTGAGTCAATGAGTACTTATGTTTTTATATGTAGTTTGTTCTTGCTTTAGCAGACACTTATTGAAAAGTTACTATGTCTCAAGCACTGTTCTAAGTACTTTGTGTAAAGGAAATTCATTTAAGTCTCACAACAAGACTATAAAAGATAGGTATAATTATTCTTATTAAAAGAAATTAAAATATTTTACTGCTCAATATATTTTTGACTTATTTTGAGATGGCTGTCAGAGGGCCAGCAAACAGAAGTGGCCTTGCAAGACTGTTTTGGGGGGAATTTGCATCCATAGAGAATGTGCATTGATGCAGCCAGACCTTCCTTTGCTCAGATGGAGGAAAGATTAACTGAGTCTGACACTTTCAAGATCCGAAAGAAACATTTCCATCTATTCTCTCTGAGGGCCGCTACCTGTGAGGTTTCATATACACAGCAAGACCACCTTTGCCTCTTTCTCCCCTCCTATAACCTTGCTTGCCACTAAAACCTGATCTACCACCATAACCTATTTTGGGGCCACGCTCTGCGCTCACATTCTTTCTATAACCTCAAGATGGTATATAAGCTTCTGGAACTCACTGGAAGGTTGGGTCTTCATTCTGAAGGCTCATGTTAAATAAATTTTTATGCCTTTTCTCCTATTAATCAACCTGCCTTGTGTGAGTGATTTTTAGTGAAACTTCAGGGGCCAAGGGCCTTGACCCTACATTATGTTACAGAAAGGAAGTTGAGTAATTTCTAGATAGACAGAGAACTTAGAACATAGAAATTAAATAAATTTCTGGATTCATACACCCAGTATGACGTTTAGAGCCTGTGCTCATAACAATTCTATAATACTCTTTTTAGATTATCAATTATTAAATTAAGTTTAGCCTAAAGCTGCCTCCTTACATATTTTAAGTTTAGCCCTAAGGTTTCTCTGTACATGGTGAACTGTAACTTAACTGGATGTGTAAACAGTCTATAACCTGCTCTTGCGCCAAGCACTGAGTTTTGAACAATCACAGGCAGCCAACTGTTCAAATCTTATTTGAATAAGGTAAACACCAAGCTGTAACCAATCCAGCTGTTCTGTACCTCACTTTCATTTTCCATAGGTCACTTTTCTTTTTTCTGTCCATAAATATTCTTCAACCACATGACAGCATTGGTGTCTTTCTGAACCTATTCTGGTTTAGGGACTGCCCAACTGGGGACTCTTTCTTTGCTCAATTAAACTTTAATAAATTTAATTTGTCTAAGGTTTTTCTTTTAACACTGTTAAAGTTGAAAGTCATTAACGACTATTTACATTCTAATGACAACATAAACAATGTTCACTGCAGAGCCAAGTAGTGTGCTATCATTACACTTAGTTTCTTATTTGGCTTGCTTGTTTTGTTAAGAGTTCCTAAATGTTTTTCTTTCTTTCTTTTCTCTCTCCTAACTTCTTTAATACCCGAGAGTAATATTAAATCTCTCATTTTTCCTTGATATCTTTCTCCCAAGCCTTCTATTACCATCTTCCAAGTTGGTCTGATTTCTCTTTACTATGCTAGCTGCCCCCTCCTCTCGTGGACTGGATAATCTGTTTCCTAGATCTCATATTTTCCTCTTTCTTGGTTTACTGACTCAAATAATAGTCTAAGAAATGGCAGCAGAAAGTGTCTTTGAGGGGCCT
The DNA here is from genome assembly GCA_004363605.1 of Indri indri. Classification (NCBI taxonomy): domain Eukaryota; kingdom Metazoa; phylum Chordata; class Mammalia; order Primates; family Indriidae; genus Indri; species Indri indri. The sequence continues at coordinate 23,974 of RJWJ010011854.1, read as the reverse complement.
TATGTTTTTGAAGGTTTTTAAAATGTGTCCTTTGAACAGATAGTTTGACCATTTATAGGATCCTAAATTAAAATTATTTTGACTCGAAGCTTTAAAGGCATTACTTCATTACCTTTGAGCATTCAAAATTGTTGAATGGATGACAGATGCCAAACTTATACTTGTTATTTTGTTGATGTCCTGTTTCTTCTCCCTGGAAACTACCAGGATAACTTTCTCCTTGGGACTCTGGAATTTTTTTACACCACGACAGTGGCAATAAGAATGGCACTCTAATATTTGATGGACTGGGGACTCATTAGGCTTTTTCAGTCTAAAGACTTTTATCTTACCCTCTGGGAAATCTCTTTTTTTATTTCTTCCTGTATGCTTTCTCTGTTCTCTTTCTATAATTTCTACAAATAGGATATCAACCCTTTGAATAAATATATATGTTAGTATTTCTTAACTTTTCTCTCATATTTTCTATTTTTTTGACTTTTTGATCTTTATTCTAGGTTTACTCAACAATTTCTTCCAACCATTCTATTTTTTTTTTCAGTTTCAGAAAACATTTTTTAAGTATGTAGAGGTCTTTTTGTTTGCTAATTGTTCTTTTTTGTTAGTATTCTGTTTTTGTTTTATGGATACAGAATCTTCTGTGTTCTCTAACATTAGTTAGAAGGATTTTTTTCCCCTAAATTCTGAATTTACTGTTTCTTCTAGAATCACGTTGTTCTGTTTGTTAATTTTGATCTTTATCTTTGTTTGTTGCAGGATTTTTTCATGTCTGGTGACCATTGTTTTTTTATTTATATTGAAGCCAGACCATAGAAGAGTCCCTTTGTGAGCTCAACCAGGGTAGATGGGGTTTATCAATTGACAAGCTGCACCCCAGGGTGAGTAGTCAGGGAGCTAGCTCTCACACTGGGAGACTCCAAAATGATAGTACACAGAGGGCATTTGCTCCAATGCCCTTCTTGGTCCTCCTGGTTCTCCTTAGATTGTTCATTTAATATCATGAATAAAGATTCTTCTTCCTTTTTTGTTTGTTTGTTTGCTGAAGGGGTGTGTGACTGGCTCCCAGGAGTGCTGTGGGGTGGGGGGGAAAGAGAGGACCATGGCAGGGTAGCCTGTTTTGCATTTGGTACTTCAGGTAACCCCTTCTTCCACTGCTAGGATCAGTATGTTGCTGAGTTCTACATTTCCATGGTGCAACAGGACAGAAAAATCTCCTGTGATGCATATTCACAGTAATGCAGGTCTCTGTGGGCACTCATGCAGTGAAGTAGTGTTATGTTACTTTTAAACTTTACATAAGGAAAAGTATATGCTTACCTAAAGAAAAGTATATATCTGACAAAGCCCAGTCAATTCTGCTGATAAATAACCAATATGATAAATTCCCCTAAGACAATATTGGAAATACGCATTTTTAAGTGTGTAAGTTTACAAAGCTTCTACTTGAAACATGACTGGGTTCCCTTGGCTAGAAAGCTCTGAGTTCTCTGTCCATGCCTCACTTTTAAGTCAAAGAAAGTTGCTACTCCCTGGAAGATAAATTTTCTCACTATGAAAGAATCCTAGAATTCTAGTGTGTATCGCTTAGTGAGTTTATTGAGAATGCAAAATCCTGAGCCTCAACCCCAGGAAGTCTGATTCTGAAGATCTGAGCTGGGGCCCAGAAATCTGCATTGTAATAAATTGTCCAAATTATGCAGATGCAGAGGGTACTTGGCCCTTCCTTTGAGAATCTCACCCTAATCATCAAGGAGAAAGAGGCAGATTAATTAATAAGCTTGTGCCCTCTGATAAATGTTTTAAGAGGAAATAGAACAGAGAAAATCAGTATATAAAGGTCTCTAAAGTACCTGAGTCCCATCACAGTTAAATAGATAGTAATTGTTCATATTATACATGTAAATGAACTGAAAGAATATGGATGTCATTATCAGCTTTATCTCATTTTTTAAAGAAGAACCATTTATTTGGGTAAAGAACTTTTAACTCTCAAAATACCAAACTTTGGAATGATAATATTTGTGTTTGATATGTGAAATACTAATTCTTCAGAATACTGTATCTTCTGCATACTGGATCCATTTGTCTCTCTCAAACACAAAAGATATATAACCTCACTCTGACCTTTTAAAACAAATAGCAGTTTTCATACTTGTGTTTTTCCAAGAGAATCTCTTATTCTCTGAACCCCTATGTGTTAGTTCATTGTGTCAGGGCCAAACTGCAGACTCAAAGACAAGAGTGAGCAAATAAATATGTTGAAATTGGAAGACTTTTCTTGCTGTCAACTGTTTTACTGAGAGGAGAAATCACCAAAGGAAGCTATTTGGTTGAACATAAATATTCAAATAAAGGCAGGATTACATTCAAGCTATTTTATTCATTTTTTTTAAACCCGTTATGTTTCACTCTGTTATTATACACACAGACAGGTAGAAACCTGCAAACTCAAATTGTGAGACAATTGTAAATGTGACAGAAGTCTTTGTTAGATTCTTAAAGCAGATTGGCCCATCTTCCTCTAGTGTCTGTATACCAGACAAGTAGTTATGATTGCTTTACAGATATTAATTTCTGCAGGGAAGTTACTCACTCTGATTGAAAAGTCTAATGTGATTGGGGCCCAAATAACCATGGCCAGATGCCAGGTGAAATTTCTCTTAAATATGAACGTCTTGCCTGTTTCCACAGTCCCAGACAAGGGTTGCTTTAATCTATTCCCCACCCACTTCATCCTTCTGCTAGTCAGAGCAAAAGCCCTTGCCTTCCCTTCCCTCTGGTTTTTTCTAGCCTGCATTTCTTACCTGGCGGTAAGTTTGTGGCCAGTATTTAGTGGCTGAAATGTAGACTGACTTAGCAGTGCTTAAATCTGCTCAGCTTGCAGTTTTAAAGATTTTTAATCCAAAAATGATTAACTTCTTTGTATACATAGAAATTGCCCCACTTTTTGGCTAGTCACACAGAAGAGAGGAAGAAAGAGAGGAGCAAAGGGAAAAAGAAGGTGTACCTGGAAGACGCCCACCACGAAGCTTATCTTTGATCCCAGACCCTCCTCTAACTTCACAACTTTTCCACTCTGAGGTTGGAAATGGGCTTAAGTCTTCTCTCTCTATTATTTTTCTTGTGATTTATTTTTTTTAAAGAATTGGTTTACCTATAACATTGTAAAAAAAAAAAGTAAGATTAAAATCAAGAGAAGGAAAGTTTGATGATTCATGTATGTATAAAATTATAAAGCGATGAGAGTATGCAAAGCCTTAAGCTAAGTGTGTATCAGTATGTCAATCATTTTCATTCATTAAAAAATGCATTTACATTTCTCCATTTCACTGGTTCTTTAAAAAAAAGCAAAAAATTAAAAAGATGAAAGAATGCATTTACTGATGGCCCACATAATGACAGGCACTGAGTTGAAATAAAGGTCTCACTGATTATTACATTCTGTCTCACCCAAACTTAGAAAAAAAAGGTAATCTGAAGTTCTACCTGTCACTTGTATTTATTTGGTTTATCTTACAGAAAAAGTTTTTCATTTCCTTCCCTTTACTATTACAAAAGAATATTTCCTATGCTTTCAAAATCTCTTAGAATGGCTCATTATGTAATCACCTCTCACACTACGGTGCCTACTGGGATGGGACTACCATCCAAGGGCTTACGGTCTACTCGGGGTGACAGAGTAGTCAAAATACCATGATCTAGTATTGCAATCATGCTTGCAATTTCAAATTGAGTTTTTTACATGATAGGTAACAATAGCCACTATTTTCTAATTTTTTTCCTGGGTGGCCAATATTACCTCTTTAATAATGTTAGCACAGATAACACAAAATATTGATAGTCAAAATATTTCCATTTTGGTTTAATTTTTTTCTTTTAATTACAATCGAACATGAATTAAGCTATCTCTGTTTTATAATACTTCAAATTACAATATTTCAAATTAATGAAAATAAGTGGTTCTCCCTGGTCATATGATTTAGTTCTCTGGGCCCCAGAGTAGGAATGGGCTGCTTCATGGCACACTGCTGAAAGCACCAGAGCAAGCAAAGCTGAGATGGAGAGGAAGTTATATGGGTAATTAGGCCTCTGAGTGAGGACCAAATAGTGTCAAACAAATAATTTAATTCTAACCTTTTCCATTAATATTAGAAAGCTGGGGGTGGAGAGGTTTTGGCCATTTCTTTTTGATACCCGTAAACTACAAGGGTTGCATTCAAATTTTCTGTTGTCCATCTAGGTTTACAAAATAGCTCAGGGATTAGATTAGCAATAAAAGGTTTGAGAATATAACCGAGGATTTTGACTCCTAATCTAATGTTCTTTCCACTGCAATGTAATATCCTGATTTTCAGCAAGAGATCTTTTGCTGAAAGAAAATTTTTCATAGGACAATGAGGCAAATAATAGAATCTATTATGGAATCCTTAATAGAATCCTTTGGCTTTGGTCTTCAAGATCCAAGTGTGAGAAGCTGTCACAAACAGCCAATTTTCAGCAGAGATGTGAGGTTGGAAGCAATAGGAAGCAATGTCTCTCTCTTCTCCCCTGTTCTCCCCTGGGCCAAAATGTACCCATGATTCTCTCATTTCAATATTGGTTTTGAAGGCAGAAGCAGCACTTACAGAGTAAGTGGATATTCACAGATGCACTGTTCTTCTTTTTAGCACCTACCCAATCTGAAATCCAGAGAAATTAGAATCCTGGTCTCTGGATCAAACCACAGGGTTTAGAAACAACTTTACATGAAAAGAAACACTAAGCTGATCGATTACTTTTCTAAGTCATTTCATAACCTATGCTATAGTCATAGGACAAAACCTGACAAATTTAAATGCAACTTGCTTTCAAAATCAAAACCACAGTGAGATATCATTCCACCCCAGTTAGAATGGCTATTATCAAAAAGATGAAAAAATAACAAATCTGGTAAAGATGTGAAGAAAAGGGAGCTCTTATACACTGTTGGTGGGAATGTAAATTAGTATAGCCAGTATGGAAAACAGTATGGCAGTTTCTCAAAAAATAGAAATACCATATGATCCAGTAATCCCACTACTGGGTATTTATTTTAAGGATATAAAATCAGTATGTTGAAGAGATATTTGCACCCCCATGCTTGCTTAATCACTATTCACAATAGCCAAAATATGGAATTAACCAAATTATTCATCAATAGATCAATGGATAAAGAAAATGTGGGGTATATACACAATGGAATACTATTCAGCCTTGTAAAATGAAATCCCATCATTTGGAGCAACATGAATAAGCCTGTAGTACACTATGTTGAGTGAAATAAGTCAGGACTTGTGTAAAAAATAATTAATACTGATTAACTCCAGTGAGAATGGCCTTTATCAAAAAGTCCCAAAACAATAAATATTGGTGTGGATGTGAAGAAATGGGAACACTCATACACTGCTGGTGGGACTGTAAGCTAGTACAACCTCTGTGGAAAGTAATATGGAGATACTTCAAAGAGCTACAAGTAGAACTACCATTTGATCCAGTAATCCCATTACTGGGCATCTACCCAAAGGAAAAAAAGATATTCCATAAAAAAGACATCTGTACTAGAATGTTTATAGTAGCACAATTCACAATTGCAAAGATGTGGAAACAACCCAAGGGCCCATCAATCCATGAGTGGATTAATAAAATGTGGTATATGTATACCATGGAGTTCTACTCAGCCACAAAAATCAATGGTGATCTAGCACCTCTTGTATTATCTTGGCTACAGCTGGAGCCCACTCTACTAAGTGACATATCACAAGAATGGAAAAACAAGCACCACATGTACTCACCATCAAATTGGTGTTAACTGATCAACACTTATGTGCCCATACAGTAGTAACTTTCATTGGGTGTCAGGCAGGTGGGAAGGGGGAGGAGAGGATAGGTATATTCACACCTAATGGATGCGGTGCGCACCGTCTGGGGGATGGACATGCTTCAAGCTCTGACTTGGGTGGGGCAAAGGCAATATATGTAACCTAAAGATTTGTACTCCCGTAATATGCTGAAATAAAAAAAAGAAAGCAGTCAGGCACAGAAGGCAAGATCTCTGCATAATAAGATCACTGCATGATCTTATTCATATGTGGGAGCTAAAGAAGTTCAAGCTCATAGAAGTAGAGAGTAGAACTGTGGTTGCTGGAGGCTGGGAAGGAGAGGAAAAACAGAAAGAGGTTGGTTAACAGGTACAAAATTACAGGGAGATAGGAGAAATAAGTTCTACTGTTCTGTAGCACTGAAAGTTGACTATAGTTAACAATAATTTTATGTATATTTTCAAATAGCTGGAAGAGAAGATTATGAATGCTCTGAACACAAAGAAATGATAAATGTTTTATGTGATGGATATGCTAATTACTCTGAATTCATTATTACACATTGTATACATGTATTGAAATAACACTTTATATCCCATAAATGTGTACAATTATTACATGTCAATTAAAATTTTTTAAAATTCAAAAGCTTGCTTTTAGATATTATTATAAAATATATCAATAATTAGTTGGTGAAATGAATAATGTAATAGGGAGACCAGAAATTGAGTTTTTATAATTAATGGTAGAAATCACAGAAAACACTCCATTCCATGAAAGTGTTTAACACATTTTTCTTCTTTCTTGAGAATGATGGATGACAGCACCAGAACTTCAAGAAGCAGAGGTAATGCTGTGAAAAACAATCAATTAGAAGGGTCAAATTAAGCCATCAATCACTTACATCTAGATAGTTCCATTAACATTTATAATCTGATAAAAGTTCTGCTTCTCCATCTGGTACCTATAAGTTACATTCACAATACCCAAATTTCGTGTAGTATTCAGCTTCAATTTAAAATAATTTGAAATTAAATTGGCAAGGGTGTAGTAGGTGAAGATTGAAAGGCAAAACAGTACTGGCCAGAAGGTAAAGTTAAATTTGGACCAGAGGAACAGCATCATGTTATAAATATGCTTAAAATTTAAAGTCTTTGTCCTTACCAAAAGATTTAGGAAACTGTGGAAATTCTACAGAGATAATGAATAAAAAGTAAAGAGAAATCAAAAAACACTCTTTGATTTGAGGGATCCAGAAAATGCATATAAGGATTTTTGGTTTGTTTTTGTCTTAAATCATCAAAATATAATTGCTATAGATTCACCACTTGTGTGTCTGTGGGGTCTTTAGAATGAGAGATAAAAGGACACCATTTAGAAACATGTTTGTTGAACAGCCAGAGTGAATTAATAAGTACAGTCTATACAAACACAAACACCCGCCCCATTTCCTTCCTTGTTCCCACTCCTTTTTTGAGAATATTTGGAATTTTAATTGGCAATTATTACTTTTTTTAAAAAAAAAAACACTGTGTAGACTTACCTATAAGTTTTTGAGTTTTCCTTGCTCAATTATTATTTTTTAATCTATGGATTTTTCTAGTATTCATTTTTTGTTTTTCTAGAGCCTATCCTCTAGTAATTCTTTTGGAGAAATTTGTGGGTGGTAACCTTCATAAATCCTTGCAGGTTTTAATAATAGTTCACATTCCTGGTTCAAAATTATTTTGACACAGAAGTATTGAAGAAATTTCACTATCTTGCATTCAGTGTTGCTGATGGAAAGTCAATAGAATATATTGACATAGCACAAAGTAGTAGATTCTTGAGTTTAATGAGAGTGAAAGTGGTAAAGGAGTTTAGGGTGTTTTGGGGAGTGATTAATCTGGGCAAGGAGGGAGAAGTGGACAAAAGGGAGTGATTGAGAGTTTGAAAGTGGTAGGGTCAATGGATTGAGAGCCTCAGAAAAGTCAAAACATTAATAATTAGAGTGAGGATACAGAGTAGGTATAATAGCTAATTTTATGTATCAATTTGGCTGGGCCACAATGTCCAGATATTTGGTCAAACATCATTCTGGACGTTTCTGTAAGGGTGTGTTTGGATGAGATTAACATTTAAAATCAGTGCACTTTGGGTAAAACAGATTGCCTTCCATAATGTGGGAGGACCTCATCCAATCAGCTGAAGACCTGAATAAAACAAAAGACTGACCTCTCCCTAGCAAGGGGGAATTTCATCAGCAGATGACCTTTGGACTTGAACACCAGCCGTGGCTCTTCTCTGAGTCCCCAGCCTGCCTGCCTACCCTGCAGATTTTGGACTTGCCAGCCTCTAAAATCACAGGAGGTAATTCCTTAAAATACTTCTCTCTCCCCCCAACCCTTACTCCTCCTCATCCCTTCATACACACACAAACACACACAAACATACACATACACACACACACAGATACACACACACACACACACACACACACACACACACACACATTTTGTTCATTTTGTTGGTTCTATTTCTCTGGAAAACCCTGACCAATACATTAAGGGAATTGGAAGCACAAGAGGTCATGGTCAGAGGGTGAAACTGGAGATTTTTATTAAATTTTCTGAATGAATATATGTATTCTCTGGTAGGTTGAAGGCATTACTGATAATTTCCTAAAATGCTTAACCCATTTACACAGTATTAAAGCATAGGAAGAATATGGTCATTCATGGTCTCTCCATTCTTTAGGATATACGTAATGTTAAGCCTGTTCTTGAAGATATACTCCAGTTGATAAAAATATTAAACAGATAATAATGATAGAAACAATGATAATGATGATGACATTAGTAGCAATAGTGATATTAAAAGCAAACAATAACAAGCGTTTGTGTCAAATTCTTTGTTAAGCACTTCATGTACATTAAGCTACAATAACTATGAGGTAAGTGAACTAGCTAGCTCCTTTTGGGGAATGAAGAAACTGAAGCTGATACAGTTTTAACAAGTTGTCCATGGCCGTACAACTAAGTGGTGATACGGTGCTTGAAACCAGATCTGTTTCATCGCACCACTTACCTCTTTGTATTTTTAACTTAGGCACTAATGTAGAATAATCTGGAATCTCTGCCTCTTTCTTCTTTCCCACTCCTTCTGACAATATCTTGTCCAGGTGTTATTCTGTCCCTCAGTCTTTTTCCTGGACTCTAATGACGCTGTGTCACTAACTCAATGTTTATCCCTGGGCAATTTACATCACCGCCTCCCCCCACCCCCAGACCTCATTGTCTTCCTCTACAGTGTGAGAGAGTTGGCCAAGATTACCTCTGTGCCCTTCCTGCCTCTCATTTTGAGAGACTGTGCATTTCCCTAACATTTACTTCGGTAGTTCTTAGTCTTCTATTACCGTGTAACAAATGATCACAAATTTAGCAGCTTAAAACAACACCAATTTACTATCTCAGTTCCTGTGAGTCAGGAGGTCAGGCCCAAAGTGACTGGATTCTCTGCTCAGGGCCTTACAAGGCTGAAATCAAGATGTCACTTGGAGCTGTGAACTCATCTGAGGCTTGGTTCCCTTCCAAGCTCATGGGTTGTCGGCAAAACTCAGTTCCTTGTGGTTGTACTAAGACACCTCTTTTCTTGCTGGCTCTCAGTTGGGGATGGTTCTCAGCTTGTAAAGGCCACCTGCAGTTCCCCTCTCTACCATAGCTGTTTGTTCTTTAAGGCCAGCAGGAGAATCTCTCTGACTTACCTCTCTGTCTTCCCAGATTGGACCTACCCACACTCAAAGAAAGGAAATTACATATAGGATATGCAAATCAGAGGGCAGGAACCTTGAGAGCCATCTTAGAATTCTGCCTACCACAGTAGTACAAACATCCTAGTGTTTGTCCTAATTTAAAATAATCAATAAAGTAATCGTTTTGCATAAATGTTTGCCGAAGACACTTAATATGTTGACAAAACTCAGATCTTACATAGATGATAGATAGACAGATAAATAGATAGATAGAAGGGGGAGAGATTTATTTTAAGGAATTGGCTCACACAATTTGGGGAGCTGGCAAGTCCTAAATCTGTAGGGCAGGTCAGTAGACTGGAGACCTAGAAAAAGTTGATATTGCAATCTTGAATCCAAAGGTAGTCTGGGTGCAGAATTCCTGCTTCCCTGGGAGAGCTCAGTCTTTTATTCTTATGGCTTTCAACTGATTAGATGAGGCCCACCCACATTAAGGAGGAGGGTAATTTGCTTTACTCAAAGTCTACTGATTTATATGTTAATCTCATCTAAAAAATATCTTTGTAGCAACATCTAGACTTGTTTTTGACCAAACAACTGGGTACCACAGCCTAGCCAAGTTGACACATAAAATTAACTATTATAGCCAGTATACAAAAAGGTGACACCACCTTAAGTTCTAGCTAATTGCATAATCTATAGGAGTGGAGGCCCAATATTATAAGATTTTAATTTTTTTACATGCTAGTCCCTCATTAATGGACCATAGTAATAGTATTATTCTTTTATTAGTAATAGTATTATAATAGTATTATTACACTATTAGTATACTATAGTAATAGTATTATTCTTTTCTTAAAATTATTTTTTTTCAAGGAAGCACACAAATATAAAGAATAATATGCCAAATACATATTTCTCTACCACCAAGGCCTACTGAGATTTGAAAGCTTGCCAATCAAGCTTTAGGTTTTGTTTTTGTTTTTAAGAAATGAAACGTTACAGATACCATCAAGGGCACCAGTGTGCCCTACTGACTATTATGAACCTGGTAAATCTATTATCTTTCCCATTCCTCTTTTTATGATATTAAAATATATGTATATTCATATATAACACATAGCTTTGTTTTACAGATTTTCGAACTTTCCATAAATGGTATTCTGTTGCATGAATCTGCGTTGGTTGACTGTTGCCACAATAATGCTATATGGCTTTTCATATAACCGAAAAACCACCCTGAAACTGGGTGGTTTACAACAAGCGTTTGTTCTCACACTCATGGGTCTGCAGGCCAACAGAACTTTGGCTAATCTAGGTTAGGCTCAGCCAGGTCACTGTGCAGAGTAGGCTATGGATCATCTGGGCTTGGTTGTGTTCACGTCTGCTTCATACGTGTTGTTCTGGGTCCTGGCAAAGAGGTAGAGGATGCCTGGGCCTTGCTCATCTCACAAAAGATCACTAGAATATAAGAGGATGCAAAGAAGGATGCAAGGCCTCTGCCCTCTGATGCAACAGACATGTAGTCACTTCTGCCCACTTTCCATGAACCAAAGCCAATGACGAAGCTAGACCAGTCAATGAGGTAGGGGGAACATAATCTGTCAATTCTGGTAGAAGATGCTAGAAAACCACCTGGCAAAAAGCACAGGGAATATGTGAAGAAGTGAAAAAATGATTCAATATAACACAATATCATCTTGCAATTTGATTTTTCCCAATCATTATGATTTAGAAGGCCATCCATTTTAATACATGCTGTTCGTTTGTTCATTTTATATTGCTATATTGAACCCCATTGTATTAAGACGCCAGTCAATTTTCAATTCTTCATTCATACATTTCCTCAGGAAAGACTTTTCCGATAACTTTTCTGACAACTCCTGCCAATATCTCCTCACTCTGTATAAATCAGGGGCTTTCATGAGGCATTCACACAGCAAGCAGTATTTTTCTTTATAATGCTTTTTATTATTTTTAATTGTACTTTATTTCAATTATTTGGTTAATTTCTCTCTTCCCCCCAGACCATAAGCCACATGAAGGATGCAACCATGTTTACTTTGCTCACTATTGTGTCCTCAGTGACTAGCACAAAGTGGGTCAAAACATACTTGTTGAATGAAAAACATTTCTATGCAAACATTTCTAAAAGCATAATTTTGACAGAATCACTGGATGTGGCTGTGTGCATTGGTGAAACTTGTGGAAGGCAGGATTTCCAAGTCAAAACCCCTATCGGGAAAAGCAGGAAACTGGAGGTTGGAACACACAAACCTCTGACTTTGGAGCTGCGACAATGCTGACGTCCCTGCAGTCAGTAGCAGCCATTGCCTTTCTGTTCTCTGTCAATAAAAACCTAAGAGTGTGTGTTAATGGGGCTCAAGGTTATTTTCCTTTGAGAGAGTTAATTGATGGAAGGTTAAATAAAGCCACACGTTTTTACTTAAAGGAAACAGATAAAATGAAGAATTACTTTAATTACGAGCAATGTGTCAAAAGAAATGTTTCCCAAATTAATCTTTTTGGGGAGTGAAACAGATCTTACCATAAGTCATTTTAACTCCTCTAAAAACAAATGGAGTCAGGGGACACTATGCCCAATCCTCCTCTTATACACACACACACAGCGCATTCAAGTCGGCTCCCACTTAGATTACAATAAACAACATGAATTAATTACAGCCATTAAAGCTTTTCTTTCCAAGGTGTTTGCTTTTAATAGATGGGTTTTCCCATGGTAGATGTGGAGGCCACCTCTTTCTCGTTAAAGGCAAGTGTCATTCTAGAGAGTGACTGCAAAAGCCTTCGTCCCCCTGCACCCCACCCCCGCCCAATGCCCCACATCCTAGAGGTCAAGGGTCAGAATGGTACACATCCAGTCGTGTCTTTTAAAGACAAAGAAAGCAGAACAGTTTTGGGATGGCTTGACTGTTAACATTTTTTCTTCCTCTATCAGAATTCTCCTACTCATGTTCATGGAGTCTCTGAGTATTCTCTGAAGCCTTTTCAGAGCCAAAAATCAGTCCAATCTCAGTAGTAGGATAAGATTTAAAGGCATGGAGGAGGTGTCCTGCTGATTTCTTTTTTCCCTTCAACATCAACAAGTAAGAAAACCTCAAGAAAGACCTTTTTTCTTAGAGGTCAGTGGGTTTGTTTCCCCCTCGTATCCCTAAGGGAAATGGGGAGGGGGGAAGCTAATAAAAATAAGAGGGAGTAGGGGATTTTTGGAAAGAGGGAGGGAGGCACGGCTCTAGGACTGAGAAGAGTAAATGCAGGATAAAATTGTCAGGATTTAAGTAGCTGCCTCCAACTAACTGCCATGCGCTCTGTATGATGACATCGTGATGGTCCTGCAGTCTGAAACTCAGGAACGAATAGCAAGGAAAACCAGTGGGTGGGAAAATTTGAGGTTTCCCATACACTAAGCTTTCACGGCCAAGAGCCAAGATCTTTCAGGGTTTTGCAAGTCATTTTCAGACCAGCTATGTTTTTTGTTTGTTTTTAACTTTACATACTTAGGAAGATTTTCTGGAGGTTCAAGAAGAGACTTCACCATGTGTCGGCCTTGCCCGATGTGATTTATGATAAGTGGTATCCCTTCGAGAGTGTTTAATGACACTTGGATAAAGCACGCTCATGAGAATACAGGACAACTTCGTAACGACCTCGTACAGTACTGAGCAGTTGTCCAAGGAATGCTAGTTCTGTGAGCCATGGCAGGGAAGAGGAGCAGCAGAGTTCCTGAGATGAGTGGCTAATCCTAAGCCGGCTATAAGGAGTCAGCAGGAGATTACACGCCGAAAGAAGCCGGTCCTGTATTTCTATTCCTATCTAAGCCGAGGAGGCCAACCAGATGCATGAAAACAACTGAACGGGGGTCTGGAAAGAGAACATTGGGTCCTTTCTCCTTCCCACATGCAAGGGAAACCGGCAGAGTCTTAGAAATAAGTAAGGAATAGACATTTCCTGCTCACCACATACAACCCCATAGTACCGATACTGAGCATCTTTTTTGGTGATTTGCTCAGGGTCAATGAACTGTTAGAGGCTCTGTAGCTTTGAAAAATATCACAAGGTCCTGCCCACTGATAATCAGAATAACACCTAAGGAGTGAAACACAGTTTGCAGGGATGCTAAAATTAAAACAGCTTCTTTCTAGATGTTTTGATTGCTAAATCCTGGATGAGTTCCGTGACGCTTGACTTTTCTTATTGGGATGGGGTTGGTGGCTTGGCTTTGACGGTGACCTGTACCTATCCTGAGTCCGCCCGCTGCTGTATCTGCCACTGGCCTCCTCCAGATCCTCACAGAGGCTGGAAAGGGCGGAGGCAGAAGGGTTGCGACTCAGATACAGAGCTCGCCTGGATCGCTGTGGAAAGCCCTTCCGATGCCCCTTCCCTCTGAAGAGCACCCCGGGCGGGGAGGAGGGCACATAGGCGCCCTCTTCCTTATCACCAGCTGCAGTGTCTAAGGTGGGGTGGGCGAAGGCAGAGCCGTGGCAGTGTCGTCGTGGTCACTTTGCAGTTTAACTTCCAGGCCGCACGGTAACGCCCCTGAAGGGAAAATGTCTGTACTTGAGATAATCACAGGCTTTCTCCTCTAATACCAGCCTGCCCTGCCAAAGTGTCAGCAGCACAAAAGGCCCCAGTATTCATCCTCCATCACAGAGTAAGTGGCGCATCCCCCCGCCACTTGACTCCCAGCTCCCTGTCTGGACAGGACACAGCTGGGTTTTCATCTAACAAGGGGTGGACTCAAGCTGACTACTTTTGTTTGGCCTTCATTGAAGACAACAGAGCAGGAGGTATTTTACATTTTGTCTTGTGTTGGAAGTTTCCAATGTGGGATAACGCAAGAAGATTTTCTCAGAGCAAAGGCTAACTAGTAACGAAAAATCACGTACAGTTTTTTTTAAAAGTGCCATTAAGAAAATTACCCAGAGTTTTATGCAGAAAGCATGTATTACTTGCATTATCAGAAAAATAAAACTACATTGAGAGGAAAAAAAGACAAAATTATCTGAATATTTTAAGTAATTCTCTTAAGGATTAATTAACTTTTTCTCCTCACTCTCTCCTTGGCAATCTCTTCTTCCCCCACAGCCCCAACTTTCACCTGTTCCCAAAATCTATATCCTCAGCCCAGTCTATCACACGAGCCTCAAACTTATATAGACCCAACTGACTACTTGGCATCTCAATTTCTATATATCACAGTCTCCTCAAATTTAACATCACAAACACTGAAATTCTTTCTTCTTTCATGACCTTTCCCAAATATTCACCTCCCTCCAGATTCTTTCCTCATTAATCATGCAATCAATTACCATTCCCATTGTTCAAGTTATCCTATATCTCCCTTTATTCTATTGACTTTTTTTCAGTATTATTATAGCTTTTACTGAACATGAATTCTGTGCCAGACACTATTCTAATTGCTTTATATGTACTATTTCATTTAATCTTCACAAAACTCCACAAAGTAAGTGCAATTATAGCTCCCACTTTGCAGATGAAGAAACTGAGGAACAGGGATATTTTATAAGTCACTATAAAACATCATACAACAGCCTAGTATGGGATCAAGAATTTAGACCCAGGCTGATTGGCCCTAGAGCCTAAGCTCTTAAACCCAGTGCTACACTGCTTTCTAAAATTATATATTTATACATGTATATTTATTTATATACATCACCCTCCATCTCCATAGATAGCACTTAGAGAAAGTTCTGACCATGATGTATCTAGGTGGTCCATCCTCAGAATTAAGTTCCTAAAGCACAAATGTTTTCTTGTCACCCTTTTGCTTAATTTCAGTGGATTCCCAGGAATGATTCTGAACAGATTATTTTTCTCAACTGGTCACTTTCACAGATGGGCTGCCAAATTTTGGGCAATGTGCACACGTTTCGTTTTGTTAGGTCCAGCAAAGGGTAATGCTCTGACAGCAACATCTATTACACAGAACACTGAATGGAGGGGGTCAAGAGATGGTGAGACAGGGGTGCAGTTGCTGCAGGCCACCTAAGTGGCCTAGACAAATGGCAGGTTGGGCCGAGGAAAGCACACGTCCACGGAACACAAGGTAATTTTTCCTTCTTCATGTGATCAGGGCAGGATGCAGCTGTAATCAAACCATGACCAAAAAACTCTGCAATAACTACAGATGCAAGATTACTCCTCTAGCGTGCCACCAGAAATTTCAGTCAGCAAAACTACATAAGAAACTCACACACGTTAGGAAGGATGGATCTAGAGCATAAAGTTCAAAGCCATTGTCACGTCAACAATGCCATCTGTCATTGGATGGTGGCTCCTGCCTGTAATCCCAGCTATCAAGAGACTGAGGAGGGAGGATCATTTGAGGCCAGGAGTTCAAGACGAGCCTGGTAGACAGAGCAAGACCTTGTCTCTAAAAAATAAATGAAGAAAACAAAAATTAGCCAGGCATGGTGGCACTCCTATAGTACCAGCTACTCGAGAGGCTGAGGCAGAATTGTTTGAGCAGAAGTTCAAGGCTGCAGTGAGCTATGATTGCACACTGCATTCCAGCCTGGGTGACAGAGCAAGATCCCCACCTCTAAAAAAAAGAAAAGAAAAAAAAAGCAGACCAAAAAACTCACAATGGCTTTTGTCTATTCTCTGGTCTCATCTACTTTCTCTTCACCCCATACTGCAGCTGTGACCACTTTGTGTTCCACGTGCTCTTTCCTCCTTCATGCCTCCCTAGCTAAATATTCCATTACCTCTACCTAAGATGCCCTTTCTTATCTTGTTTTTCTGGAAAGCCTGTCTTTGTTTTTTAGGGTTCAGTTCAAAGATCATCTCCTATGCCACCCCTACACTTTTACTGGGTAGATAAGCTGCTATTCTTCGCTATCCTATATTCATATACTCACCTAATGCACATCCTTTCATAATGTATAATACAAAATATTGTGATTAATAGTTTATTCTTCTGTCTCTCTCACTGGTCTGTGAGTTCCTTAAATGTAGGCTCCTAGCCCTGATCATCCACTACATAATACCTGGCAGGTGCTCTATAAACATTGGAATGAGGGACAGAACACTGTTTCTATACTATTTAGATGGTCCAGGTCACAAATGTGGCTTTGTTTTGGCTGAACTACCTGGATAGTATGTTCTCTTTTACTTTGTCACTTTTATGCCAGGAAGGATAAAACATCAGAAAGCCTTATTTCAGCTGGTTGTTACTTTTTCCTCAACTAACATGCAAATACCTATTATAAAAAACTTCCAGTAAAGGGCTGATACCTGTTAGTTGAGATGGTTTAATGGAATCTCAGGTTAAAGGAAAGGAGTTTTTCTGGGCCAGCAACTTAATGTTTTCCTGTTTTAACTGTCCTGCCAGAGATTGTAGTTCAGGAACCAATCTCAAGCTGAGCAGAGGAAAAAATGAGATGCTTCGTGAAAATGGCCAAATGTCATCACCAGCTGTTTTGTGAGGGGAGCTGTGTCAGGAGCCATCCACATGTGAAATGGACTTTTGTCAAATTCCAGCCATCTGCAGGTCATGAAAATTCACAGCACTTATATCTCCTGTGGGAGCCTTTTCAGTTTCATGCTTTTTCTGGCTCTACGAAATATGGACACTTGTGATTTACTACTGGGCACTTAGAGGAATGGAATCATCTATTTCCTAAGAAACTCAAAGACTGAAATGAGAAATTCAGAAAATAAAAATATCTTGTATGTTAGAAAAGTACATAGCAGAAAGCTTGACAAGTAAGGGGAAAAAAAAAACCCACAGAATCTCTGGTTAATAAAATGTGAATTTGTAAGAACCTGAAAATCTTTTTGTTTTCAGTATAATTTTTGGAATTTCTAAACTATATTAGTTCCCTTTCTTGCTTTAAGAATTACAGTATAGTAACTATGTGATAGAGTATAATTCTAAATAAATATTTTTAATTCCACTGAATGTATCTTTGAAGATCTAGTGTTTTGATGTTTAAGGTCATAGTACAATAACACGGAGAAAGGAACGCATCAATGAAGAATTAAAGGGCTACAAGTTAGAAATGATAGAGTCCAGTTTTATCCTTTTATCAGTTCTGTACCATTGAGCAAGTCATTTAACTTCCCCAAGTTTCAGGTACTTCATCTATAAAATAAATAGAAGAGGTTATCCCTACCATTCTCCTCCCTGTGTTTCTATCCCAGCTCATAAAATAAGAACTTACTAACACTTCATACCTCACAGGCAAGTCTTTGGGACTGCTGTGGTTGGGATATGGTTTGTTCGTCCCCACGAAAACTCATGTTGAAATGTGATCCCCATGTAGTAACATTGGGCCTAGTGGGAGGTGTCGTGGGGGCAGACCCCTCATGGAAGGCTTCGTGTTATACTCATGATAATGAGTGAGTTCTGGGTCTGGCTAGACAGGATTCGTTCTCATGGGAATGGATTAGTCGCCTCAAGAATGGCTTGTTATAAAGCAAGGTTCTGCCTCCTGTTTGGTCACTCATTGCACATGCCTGCCTCCCCTCGACCTTCTCTGCCATGTTTTGACACAGCACAAATGCCCTCACCAGAAGCCAAGCCAATACTCAAGCCACACTTCTCATATAGCCTGCAAAATTGTGAGCCAAATAAACTTCTTTTCTTTATAAACTCCTCAACCTCAGGTATTCCTTTACAGCAACCCAAAATGGACTAAGCCAGGTATTAAGCATCGGCTATTCTCTTTGCTTCTTACTTCTCATTCCCCCAGGAGGAAGGAATGACTTAATTGATTGAAGCAATTAGAGATAGTCGAACATCTATTAGTCTTGGGTTTCTGGTTTTGGAAAGGATAATACATCAATTGTCACTGTTTGTGTGTGTGTGTGTGTGTGTGTGTGTGTGTGTGTGTGTGTTTAGGTGGAAGACTATTATCTTCGTTGCCAATTATTCCAGAATCAAAAAGAGGGGATAAATGATTAACTGGTAATTTCTGGCAATCCCAACATTAATATTTATTATAATGTCAGTTCTAGATCAAAATGACAGAATGAGCAACAAATCTTCCCTGATCTCAGGACTCCATGGAAATCCCAGTGATTTTAAGATATCTAAAAATACCAAAAAAATTAATTTAATTAACAAAGAAGATAATTAGTGGGAGTTAACATTAGGGCAGTGATGCCAACAAATTTTTGAAAGACAGAAAAAGGATAAAAGCCTAATGAAACAGAGCAGACCAACATGCAGGTCCAAATCCACTAAGAGCAGACTGCGGTGGAAATGGAGGTAAGAGTTAGTCTTCCCATTGGAAGAGCCAGATTAAAGTCAGCAAATAAGGCAGAAAGTGGAAATGAGAAATAGAGCAAACAGGAAGATTATCTGGAGGTCTATCAGCCAAATAACGGCCCAATGTTTCTTATCTCTCATTTCCTACACCACTAAGTGGAGAGAGACTGTTTGGTAAAGTGATTGAAACTCCAAGGCTTCTACTGGGGTGTAACAGTTTAAAACCTCTTTGTTCTAGCATTTAGAGAAACTGAAATCTGCAGCTGATGTCAATCTCACTCATGCTGAAACAAAGCAGGTCATCTGGTGTGCCCTTGCCCACATACATAAAACTGCCAGTCAAATTTCAATGCAGTGGAGGGGACTTTTTGGGAAAAGACCTATTCGCACAATGTCAGAGGACACCTACACAAATCATCTAGAATGATTAGCTTCATTATTTATTTTTAAAAGTGATTGGATAACAAAAAAATATATGGGAAAATCAGAATAACAAAAGAAAAAGACCTAAATAATAAAACTGAAAAACTAACTCTATAGAAAACAGAAGAGAACTTAATAATAGTTAGCATTTACATAGCATTTATTTGGTGTCACACATTGTTTCAAGAACTTTATATATATTAACTCATTTATTCCTCACAACTATCTTACAAAATATGTATTATTACTGTCCCCATTTGACAGATAAGAAAACCAAGGCACAAGAGAGGTACAGTGAGTTACACATGGATCTATAGCTGTTAAGTGGTGGAGCCATGACTCTATCAGGGTCAGCCTGGCCCCAGAGTTTGCTCTCTTTATCAATCTGTTGATTTTAATTGGTATCCTAGTCATGATGTGAGAAATCATTTCATTCATGTGATAAGAATAGAATGCAGTTAAAAAGAAACAATCCAGCTGCAATGAAGAGATCTTAGGGATTTAAAACATGACAGCAAAAACGGAAAAAATTAATAGTAATCGGAGGATTGGGAGGTAAAGGTAATGTAATCTCAAAGGAAGTAGAGTAAAAAAAAGATAGAAAATATGAGGGAAAACAAAAATAAGAGACATAAAAGGCCAATCCAGCCAGGAGTTTTAATATCTAACTAAAAAGATCTCCAGAATGAATGTGTATGTGTGTGTGTGTGTGTGTGTGTGTGTGTGCGCGCGCGCGCGCGCGCGTGTGTGGTGTGTATTTTAAGACTCACCATTATGCGGTAGAATTTCAGAACACCAAGGATCCTAAAAGTCTTTGAAGAAAAATCAGGTCACCTATAAAGAAACAAAGATTAGACTAGTCTTAAACAGCTCAACAGCAAGGCCTGGATATTAGAAGATAATGCAGCAATTCCTTCCAGATTTTGATGGAGAATAATTTCCATCTTAGATTCCTATACCCAGCCAAAATATTAAAATATTATATATTAAAGAAAAGTTAAGGTATTTGGGAATGTGAAACATAAAGATATAAGACTGTTGACCTGCCATGTTTAAGACTATACTCAAATATACACAGGATAGATGATTAAAGGGCAGACATGGAATCCAGGAAACAGAAGTCCCATCGAAAAAGAGCAAGGAAGAGAAGTCCAAGGACGACAGGTCTGTTGTTGACCTACAGAGATCTGCTCCAGATTGGAACAGGGAGACATAGATATCAGGAGCTGGAAAAGGCAGGGGAAGGGGTTCATCCAACAAGGTTGAAAGACTGGATAAGCTTGATGATAGAAGTTGATTAGGAACTCCAAGACAAATATGAAGCCCCAAATATTACATGATTTTGAGTAATTGATGCTGTGAAGAAAAGAGAATCTACTTGACCTTGATCCTAAGACTCTTTCAAATATTAATAACTTTATCAATAGTCATCGCTTGAACATATAGAACATAAGAAGTAATTCTAAAGCAGTGTAGTGAAAAATATCTATACTACTGATATGATGTATAGGCCATTTATTGACTTCTAAATTTTATAATCAATCTATAGACAAAGCATAGAGCCCTTAATTCTAATTACAGAACATAATATAAATATCAAAAATTCTGATAATATAAAATTGAAGGTATAATCAGCAGAAAGTGGGAGGGGGAAAGGGGTAAGGAAAAGTGGGAGTATAGTGTTCTAAAATCCTCCCTTATTTAGAAGGGGCTTCAGATATAATTGAAACTAAATTACGGATATATAGAATTTGAAGTTACGAAGATAATTACCACTTAAAAAATTAAAGTTATTCCTATATGTGCACTTAGGTGACTGGGGTGGGGGCAAGGGCAATGTAACCTAAACATTTGTACCCCCATAATATGCAGAAATTTAAAATACAAGAAAATAAAATAATGACACCTTATTCAATACAAAAAAAATTAAAGTTATAACATAAGTAATAAATATTTGAAAGAAAAAGAGAATACTGTCAGTGAGCTAAATTTTCATTCTTTGTAGCAGGCAGCCAATAGTATTTAAACTTTATAAATCAAGAAATAGATTTAAAGATCTATACTCTAGAGTTATAAATGTAACCATCTGGATAACTAAAAATAGAAATTTAAAATATGGTGCTTTTGGGGAGTAGGGCTGAGTTGAGGGAGGGAATAGTATACTTGCTTTTCAACATTAGCTCTATATTATTTAATGTTTGATCATTTGAGGGTATTAATTTGATTTTACAAGGATACTTAAATTTTTAAATACCAATTCATCTCTGTTTATTGTGCCATCACACACCTAAAGCATAATACAAACAAAGGATACCAATAAAGTAGTACTAATATGAAAGATACTGGAAAACATGAGGTGCTGTATGAATATTGGTTACTACAGATAAGTAAGAAATAAAGTGAAACCATAGGATTCAGAAGCCACTCATTTTGAGCCCTAGTTGTGAAATCCATGTATCCTCACTGTGTCCTCAGTTCTTTATCTGCAACATGGAGTTTGCCCAGGGTTAGGAACACAGACTCTAGAGTCTGACTGCCTGAGTTGAAATTACACCTCTACTGTTTACTGGCTGTGTGATCTTAGGTAAATTACTGAACTTTTCTGTGCCTCAATTTTCTCATTAATAAAATGAGAGTGATGTGAATATTAAATGAGTTAATATCTATAAAGCCCCTAGAACACTGTCTCCCTCAAAGTAACTCTGTATATATTTGCTATTACTATTGCACAATAGTACTAAAAGATTTTTTCCAATTCTTCATATTATTTACTTTCTTTTCAACATACGTAGGTGCCAGGAAATCCTAACACATGATAATTGAGCAATCTGCTTAGGTCACTGGCAAACCATGAAGTGCATAGACACCAAACATAATTTAAGAAAAATACTGAGCTTTATTAGAGACTGTGACCCAGAAACACACACAAGCTCATGTCTGCATAGGTTAGTTAGAAACTGAACATTTATTAAGGGCCTTCCCAAGATGGGACAGTGTTAGAGACCGTGAGGGCTACAAATATGTAGAAGACTTGGCCATCAAAAAGTTTACAGATACTCATGGACCTAATCAACTTCTATCATCAAGTTTATCCAGCCTTTCAACCATTCATGGGTAGAAAACAAGTAAGCTACTTCTGGAACTCCACAGCAGCTTGGCGGCTTGCTACAGAAAAGCCAAAGGGTGTGGTTGAGCCCTTGCTCCCCTCTGTGAAGCTAATAATGATCCCTCAGGAGCATAGAGGAGAACACCCCTCCTCCACCCCCCCCCAACAACAAAACACACACTTTTACCCACACAACATAGGCTCACCTCCTTAGGCTCAGTGAAGCAGGTAATTGCTTCTTAAATGAGGGTAGCTTTTGAGGTCTCAAATACAGGAGATCTGCTTTGTGCATGTAGAATTGCCACAGCAAAGCTCTGTGAGGGACATCCCTGTGAAGAAGTTGGAGAATTCTTATGTCACATCTATTGTGTCCGTTTCAAAATCCTGCACCTCCCCACCCTGAGCCCCTAACACACGCACGAGCCCCTAACGCAGCCATGTCAAGGCATCATGGAGAGGCTAGGGGGAAAAGTCCCTCTGGCTATATCAACTGCCTGGATCTCCTGGGTCTAAGTCACTTCCTTCCCTCATCTATGGGAAGAGAAAAATTATCTATTGGAAAAATCAATATAAGGAGACAATTGCCCCTGTATTGGTCAGAGTTCTTAAAAGCAGACAACAGAATCCATTCTAACTGGTGGAATCTGGAAGGGATTTATTAGAGCACACTGAGTAGTTACAGAATCTCAAGAAGACCAGAAGGCACAGTCTCAGATGAGTTTCCAGGAATAACACTCAGCTTCATGCCTCATCAGAAGGCTGGAATAGGACCTGCTTCACCCGAATATCAAAAACAAGTCTTCTCTCACAATGAGGAAGCTACGCAACCCCCCACCAACCACAGGGCCATGCTCCCCCAACCCAAATCAGAAAGCCACTGGTACCATCACCAATCTCTGTCGTCCTGCCCCAACCAAACACTGCCACTGGCTGCTTCCTCATGTAACTTATTTTTGGACTCAGGACTCACATAAGTATGTCTGATCGGCAGAACAGAGATACCATGGCTTCACTTTTTTGGCAGAAGGGCTGAGACATTCAGGACTTTAGGTTTTATGTTGGGAAAGTAGAGGTCACTCTGCAGGGGGACCATCAAAATGTAGGAAAACTCAAATTCACAGAGACAGAAAGTAGAACAGAGGTAAGTAGGGGTTGGGGAAAGAGAGAAATGGGGAGTTTGATGAGCACAGAGTTTCAATTTAGGATGATTTAATGAGTTCTGGACATGGATAGTGCTAATGGTTGCACAGCAATGTGAATATACTTAAAAAATTGTATGCTTAAAAATAGTTAAAATAGTAAATTTTATGTTACGTATACTCTACCACAATAAAAAAAAGAGAGAACCCAAAAAAACCCCACAAAATAGGTGTTTAAAGATACAGAGATAGTCATGAGAAATATTTACTACAGCTTCAATCTGTTTGCTTAATTGCCAAAATGAATGTATAGACATTTGAGAAAAATTGCAAATACTTTATTTAAGACATGCTGCACAGGTGGAATCCATCCTAATATAGAAAGATTGCCACAGAAAGAAATTCCACAAATTTCCTTTGTAAACCCTTCCAATATTTAACAACCCATATTAAAAAATATTTCTTTATATCTAAACTAAATCC